>CM069909.1:4278402-4470555 GCA_036172215.1 Camellia granthamiana
AAATTAAGAAAATTAAAAAAAAAATAGTATGAGATATTGATTATAAGGCTTCTCACTAAAAATCTCATTTTAATTATATAAATGGAAATTTAAGATTCACTTTATGTAAGTAAAACAATTCACTTTTTTCCTTTTTTTCTCGATATGGAATTATAAATTAAAAGTTAAACGAAAGCTAACAAATGAGGATTTTCTTAATTGTTTAAAAGTTAACAATTGTTTGGACGAGAATATTGTTTCGAATCAAGCAATTTTAGCCATTTAATCTTTAATTAGGTCAATCTTTAATTTATTTCGAATCAAACAAATTTAACTAATATATTTTGATAAAACCGCTAAAATTGCAATTAAACTGAACTTATACTCCAAATATATAGTTTTATTAATAAACTCCATACTTGATGTAACCACTCTTGAAAAATCTAGAAACCTCCTAGATGTTGATTTGTGATTATGTATCAATTTTAAGCAGAATATAAAAATCCCAATCAAACAATCAAGAGAAAGAGACACAAAGATTTTACGTGGAAAAACCACAATTGGACACCTTCCAATTGTGATTAAAAAACCACGGGCCACAGCCACCAGAACAATCCACTAAGAAGATATAAAGGAATTACACAGGTATCACTCTCAATTATCTAGCGAATCCACAACGCCTAATTGAACCAACCTCTATGTGCCTCTTCCAACCCCATCTTCACTACGGAATTGTCTTTCTGATGAGCCAGTCCGGATTCCACCACCGAAGCTTCAGACCGAATTCTTCAGAATCCACAACTGAAGAACAACTTTGATGAGCCACTTCAGAATTCACAACTGAAGCTTCAGGCTCGAATTCTTCAGAATCCACAACTGAAGAACAACTCTCTCTTTTGTGTAACAAACAAAACCTTTGATGTAGCCTTTTCAGATCATGAGTTGAATACTCAATAAGACATCAAAGAACAATAAAATATCCCCAGATATAAACTTTTAAGAACCAAAAAGAAGATCTGGAGGAATAATTAATGAGTAGTATAGTTTTGGGAGAACACCAACTACTTATAAAGAACCAAAATAATTCTTGTCTTGGAAGAAAGCCAACTCCTTGTAGAAGTCCAAAAGTGATCCAAAACTTCCCAAGGAAGAAATCCAACTTCTTGTAGAACACCAAAAAAAATCCTGTTTCAGAAGAAAACCAACTCTTTGAAAAAAACCGGATTCTGAGGCTCGCTCGAGCGAGGATTTCCTGGCTCGAGCGAGGAGAGTAAATTTCGTGATTTCTACTAGTGCCTTCGCTCGAGCGACGGATCCTTGGCTCGAGCGACCAATCACTGCTTTCAGGTTTTTGTATGGACGCAGTCCTTCGCTCGAGCGAGCATTCCTTGGCTCGAGCGAGAAAGTCTTGGCTCGAGCGAGCACTCCTTGGCTCGAGCGAGCAACGGCTGACATGCAATTTTGAATGCACTTTTGCATTTTGCTTCGGCCGCGAGCTGACCGGGCAGCTCGACCCCCGTAATAATCAGCGAAGTGGCAATCTTGAAAGCATTAACATCACAAACTTCTCTGCATGGCTCGATTCGGGTTTGGATTCGCATCTAATAAACTCATAGCCTCACTGAAACAAAAATGCGAATAAAATTACAACTCAAAGGAGTTTTGTCAAACAGGGTTGCCAAAATAAAAACCTAACAATCTCCCCCTTTGGCAATGCCGTGACAAAACACATCGAACAAATAAAATCCTAATCACCCCAACCCATTACAGCCAACAAAAACAAACTTCTTTCTGAAACTCATGATCTCTGCAAAACAACTATCAGTGCCACAATCTCCAAAACAAATATTAGTCCCACAAGAGTATATGAAAATCAATAATCATATGACAAGATTATCTTGAAGTATGAGATGGAAAACATGAGTAGATGCAACTTTTGGAGATTTTAAGAACATGTAGCATAAAAACCTGAACATAAAAACATGAAATCCTAAGACACATGAAAAATAACTTTCTCCCCTCAAACAACAAAAGCAAGATCATAAACCACACAAGCATGATATGATGATGTAAATATCAGGACATGCAAAAACATGCAAAACAACTAAAGCCAATCTCCCTTACCAAACAAATCAAAGTGATCATGCGAACAAACTCTTGTAATAATAAACCAAACTCCCCCTTACTAAAAGCAATCACAAAACAAAAAAAACAATGAACAAGAACAAACTAACAAAAATAATATGGTGGAGCAAGCAAGGAATTTCAGATTTGTACCTTAAAACACACAAGATTATCCTAGAAGCACCATTACAAGAAAACACAATGTGCATAGCCTGTAGAAAATTCCTCATAAAAGAAAGTGATGCATTATGTGAAAAGCATAGATCCCATGATAAAAGTGTGTGTGTGACTCTTGGAGTTCGACAAACACAAGATTCAAATCCTAGTAGTGATATAAAAGTTAGACCTCCGACAAGAGAATCTAAGCACAACTAAGGAAAGTCAAACCACTAGGAATCAAGGGGTATTTGGTGAGTAAAGGCGGAGGCTCCCCCTCAATCAATGAATCTTTTTTTTTCACTTTTTTTCTTTCTTTTGCACATATTTTTTTTCCTTTCTTTTCTTACTTGTGCACTTTTTTTTTTTTTCCTTTTCTTTTCTTTTGCACACTCATCGGCGGCTGACACGCTCAAGAGTATGGAAACCGAACCAGAGAAGCATGGATATATTAAGGATGGCCTGGTTGGTGACTCTGAGGTAGCCTTTTCCTCATGTCTAGAATACAAAAAATAGAGGGGAAAGCCATGGAGATGCAAAAAGATGGAAGGTGGTTAAGAGACTCAACATCACCCATGATATGCTAGTATAGGTCAATTCCTCTAGAAAAGCAAAAGATATCATGCCAGAAGTCCATAGAAAAAATAACCACTAAGGCAAAAGACTCCAATATTTGCTAATCCAAGAGTGTGTACAGAATGAGACATACTAATCAAAGAACACACACTCCAAAATGAGTAATGACTAGAGAAAGCACACACATGTTAACATGTAATGGATATTCTCATCAATTCCAATATGCACCAAGGACATCTCAAAAAATTTCAAGCTTGCAAAACCATACTAAGAAAATCTTTTTGGGTTTTTTTTTTTTTTTTTTCTTTTTCAACAATAAATAAAAAAAACAAAAAACACACACAGAAACCCAAAAATTAAAACAAATAAACAAATTAACACAAGTCAACTTTTCTCACCCAAACCTTTTTGGTCTTAGCAAAAACAGGTCTAGCGGTCTTGGTAAGTGTCGTGGTGTTGTGAACACCCTCATGAATCTTGGTATTCTGCCTAGACATGTAAGGTTGTCTCCTAACCCAAAAAATATTCGAATTTCTACCCTTTTGAGACATTCTCCCATGCAATTTATAACAAAAAGGGCGAATATGACCATGCATACCACAATGATGACAAATAAAAACAGGGTGTACCTTCTTTTCTTTTACCTTACCAACTCTAGGGAGTTTGAGAAGTTTTTCCTCTTGTTGAATCTTTTGTCCTCCCTTTCCTTGGGTTCTTGTATCATGAGATGTGGAAGCACTCTGTTTTTGCTCTCTCTTATTTCCATAGCCAATGCCACTCTTGTCTGAACAGATTTGTTGAGACCCAATGATATCCTCCAAAGTCTTTGATCCTTTGTTCCAAAGACCAATGGTAACCATGGCACACTTGAGCTCTTCCTCTTTCTTGATCATCAGTTCTTCCAAGGCAACTTGTGACATCTCGAGAGATTCAATCTTTTCTTCATACATGGCATGAGTTTCCTGTAGCTCATTCCTCTCTGTCTCACAAGTCAACGATTTTGCACAAAGAACTTGTTGATCATCAGCTATCTTGATGGCATTGATTCTAGCCTCGGAAATCTCCTCCTTAAGTTTGACATTCTCACATTCACATGCTTTGAGTTTCTTTGTGAGTTTGTCATTCAATTTGAATAAATTAAGAGACTCCTTATACAGCTTTTCATAGGCTTGCTCAAGGTCTTCATGATCACTCTCCGAGGATTCATCATCAGTGGTATTCTCAACTGACCTTTTCGGAGACTCTGTTTGTCCTTCAGTTTCGGAAGCCACCATGAAAGCAAGGAATTGCTTATGTCCCTCTTCGCCTTGATTTTCATCGTCACTTTCATCTTCATTGGATTCTGATTCATCATCCCAAGTGATGGCGAGGGCTTTCTTCTTCCTCAAACGAGTGGGGCATTCTAAAGCAAAGTGGCCAAATCCTTGGCATTCATAGCATTGGATGCTTTCAGAGTTTCCTTGTATCTTTCCTTTCTCCTTCTTGGCTATAGAATTAATTTTGACTTTATCTTTGCCTTTGGATTTATGAGTATGAGTAGATTCCAAAAGATTAGGATTTTTATTCAAAAAAGATTTTTTAAATTGTTTAACAAAAGCAGCCATAATCTTGGAATCTATCTCACTATCCTCATCAGAATCTTCAACCACTTTATGAGCACTACTAAAAGCAAGATCTTTTTGTTTCTTTTTGAAATTTCTATGTGCCTCATAAGTTTGAAGATTACCAACCAACTGATCTAGCTTGAGGTTGTCAACATCTTGAGCCTCCTCAATAGCCGTAACTTTTGGTTGGAACCGATCGGGCAAGGATCTCAAAATTTTTCCTACAATCTTGGATTCCGGTATTTTTTCACCTAAATTGAAGTTGGAATTTACAATGTCACTCAATTTTGCATAAAATTCATCAAAGGTCTCACTATCTTTCATTGAAAGGTTTTCGAAACTAGATGTGAGCCTTTGAAGTTTTGATCGTTTAACAGAAGGAGTGCCCTCATGAATAGTTTGTAAGATATCCCAAGCCTCTTTTGCGACTTCACAATTACAAATACGGCTAAACTCTTCAGGTGTGACAGCGCAAAAGAGAGAATTGATAGCTTTACTATTCCAGCTACTATTTTGGTAATCAGTTGTGTCCCACTTATCAATTGGTTTGGGGAAAGTTACTCCATCAACAGTAATTGTTGGTTCAGTCCACCCATTCATGACGGATTGCCAAACTTTTTCATCAATAGATTTTAAAAAAGATCTCATCCGGGCTTTCCAAAAAGAATAATTGAATCCGTCAAGTAGGGGTGGTCGAACCATAGAATTTCCCTCACGAATTGAATCCATTATCACAAATCAAACAAGATCTCGTTCTAAAAGATTTTTTTTAAAAAAAAAATATAGCGTTCTAAAAAAAAAAATTTTTTTTAAAAAAAAATAGAACGACCCGCTCTGATACCAATTGAAAAATCTAGAAACCTCCTAGATGTTGATTTGTGATTATGTATCAATTTTAAGCAGAATATAAAAATCCCAATCAAACAATCAAGAGAAAGAGACACAAAGATTTTACGTGGAAAAACCACAATTGGACACCTTCCAATTGTGATTAAAAAACCACGGGCCACAGCCACCAGAACAATCCACTAAGAAGATATAAAGGAATTACACAGGTATCACTCTCAATTATCTAGCGAATCCACAACGCCTAATTGAACCAACCTCTATGTGCCTCTTCCAACCCCATCTTCACTACGGAATTGTCTTTCTGATGAGCCAGTCCGGATTCCACCACCGAAGCTTCAGACCGAATTCTTCAGAATCCACAACTGAAGAACAACTTTGATGAGCCACTCCAGAATTCACAACTGAAGCTTCAGGCTCGAATTCTTCAGAATCCACAACTGAAGAACAACTCTCTCTTTTGTGTAACAAACAAAACCTTTGATGTAGCCTTTTCAGATCATGAGTTGAATACTCAATAAGACATCAAAGAAAAATAAAATATCCCCAGATATAAACCTTTAAGAACCAAAAAGAAGATCTGGAGGAATAATTAATGAGTAGTATAGTTTTGGGAGAACACCAACTACTTATAAAGAACCAAAATAATTCTTGTCTTGGAAGAAAGCCAACTCCTTGTAGAAGTCCAAAAGTGATCCAAAACTTCCCAAGGAAGAAATCCAACTTCTTGTAGAACACCAAAAAAAATCCTGTTTCAGAAGAAAACCAACTCTTTGAAAAAAACCGGATTCTAAGGCTCGCTCGAGCGAGGATTTCCTGGCTCGAGCGAGGAGAGTAAATTTCGTGATTTCTACTAGTGCCTTCGCTCGAGCGACGGATCCTTGGCTCGAGCGACCAATCACTGCTTTCAGGTTTTTGTATGGACGCAGTCCTTCGCTCGAGCGAGCATTCCTTGGCTCGAGCGAGAAAGTCTTGGCTCGAGCGAGCACTCCTTGGCTCGAGCGAGCAACGGCTGACATGCAATTTTGAATGCACTTTTGCATTTTGCTTCGGCCGCGAGCTGACCGGGCAGCTCGACCCCCGTAATAATCAGCGAAGTGGCAATCTTGAAAGCATTAACATCACAAACTTCTCTGCATGGCTCGATTCGGGTTTGGATTCGCATCTAATAAACTCATAGCCTCACTGAAACAAAAATGCGAATAAAATTACAACTCAAAGGAGTTTTGTCAAACGGGGTTGCCAAAATAAAAACCTAACAACTCTGATTCTAATATGGAAGAAAGACTTTGGTTGACAAATATCTTCATCCAAGTTGAGGACAGTCCCTCATATGCTTTCAATGTTGTTGAGTGTATTCCTATTCTAGAGATTTAAGGGTACGCCATAACACCTCAACCACACACATCTCTCTTGTTCAAGACGAAATCCTGGTTTCCATTCCACCACAAACTAACTCCATTCATTAAACCATTCTTTGATATTGCAAATATTTGATTTCAACTCCTCTTGAGATTTGAAAGTTAATACTACATCACGTCCACCTCCTTTTCTGACCACTACCTAATCCAACCCTTTCTTCTTCAGAGCTTTTTTAATGTTATGGATAGAATATTTAGTATTGAGTCTGATTAATGCACTTTTGTAGAGCCAACCATGGCCATCTTCATTAACTTTTATGGTCACACTTGCTTTCCTAGCCACAGTGGGTGTGTCCCCTTTTAGTACCTCAGTGAAGGATCTCTGGTCTATATATGAAACTTTACCCCTCTTTCTGCTTGTTTCAAAAGGTCTTCTGGTGATCTAAGGCCTTCTTCTGCTCTGTTCATCTCTGTTGCTCCTATCATAAGTAGCATTTTTGACTTTTAGCACCATGTTATCCACCAAAAGACCATTCGTTTTTTGGATGGCAATGTCTGCTGCTACATGACAATCGAATCTTACAAACCCAAATCTTGAGTTTGTCACTTTTCTTCTTTTGAAAGGTATACAGATATCCTTTACAATACCGAACTTTGTGAAAAGTTTGAATAGTGATTTAACATCCATTGCTTTTGGTAAATTATCCACAAATATAGTAAAAAGTCCATAATTTACTTCCTTGCCTTGTGCCCCACCTCCTTTCCGCTGCCTCACTACCGGAATCCAAGCTCTATTTCCTCCTTGCTCCATTTCTTTATCTCTATGTATACTTCGACCTTTTATTTTAAAATTGTCTAGCTGGACATAATGTGAAAACAGTTTTTGGGGTTAGTTTCAAGTTTTTGATTTTTTTTTTTTTTTTTTTTTTTTTGGTATTTCAATAGATGGGTATTATGGCATGGCGGGGCAGGGCGGGCCGGGGGGGGGGGGGGGGGGAGGGAAGTGTCTGATTAATGTATAGAATATGAGAGAATAGAAGAGGAGGTAGAAAAAAAGTGATTGAAAAGAGCTTGAGAAAATTGTAAACTTAATAAATTTTGGGTTTTAAATTCTCAAAATTGATTTGAAAACTGATAAGATTCTAACTAAATCAACTAAATCCAAGCAGCTAACTAATGAATAAAGCTGCAACTGAAGTCTCACTCATCATCTCAGTTATCACGGCCAAAGAGAGAGTCAGCATTGGTGTCTCATTGTAACAACGCCCGCGGGGGACCTCGCTACAGTTCGGACTCGATTTTTGTTGCGGTTCCAAATCTCGAACCAAAAAGTCCAAATCCGGCAAATCGTTTTGAGAAAAACAGATTTTTTGAAAGAAGTGCCAAACATGGACTGCTTTGCCAGATAACAGAGTCGCCACCTAAATATTTTTAAAATGGGAAATTTAGGAAACCCTGACTCGGTGCCAAAAGGCCACGTGTCCGTCATCACCAAAGTTGGCTCGGGAACTTGGGTACGATTGGGGAAGGTCACATCGTGAGCACCCCCGCTCGCCCGGTCAAAGACCGGCCTCTACTAACCATGATATCTGTTTTTGAAAACATTGTGTGTTCTTATTCCGGTTTATTAGCCTAGTTTACTATGTGATGCTCGCAGCAAACAAGTATAGACTGGGTCGTCTGAATTGGAACAAAAACATTTCATGTTTGTTTGTTTGAAAATGGTGTGAAGGTGCTACCCGCAGGTAGGCTAAAATGCGGATTTGCCACCCTCATGTGGGCTTAGAAAACAGTGATTTTGCCACTATCTAGTGGGCTTAACAAACAGTCAGTGCATTGTCCCAATTCAAATAACTCAACCTCCACCCACAGGCACTCAAGGCAGTTATATCACATAAGCAAATAGCCTCATGGTAAGCATGCTATCATGGCAGTCACTCACACACATGCAAGGATGCTAAAGCATAAAACTCACCGAGTACTCCAAGCCAAAACAAAAACCGATTAGAAATCCATGCATGGTTCCTAAGTATACAAAATTGCCTAATGCAACACATGCAAAATGCAACTATAGCAGGCTCGGCTATTCTAAATATGGCATATGAAATGCTACAGCTATCAAGTACTCAATTTGGAATTGAAATACAGATGCAGTTTGTATGATGCGCCGAGCCCGGTGCATGCAAAACAGATGAATGATGCAAACATGCTGTCATACTGTTATGCTAATTGAAATATGCCCTATATCTAACCATCGTAAGCGGGTAAATAAAAGGGGGAAAGAAATGGGGGTTGGAAGACATACATCACACTCACCCACCCTTATTACAACATTGCCCTCGCGCAGAGGGTCCGAATAAATAATACAGTCCGAATAAAAGAATATACAGTCCACAATATACAGGTTCTAATTAATTAACAAATTAATTACAAAAGAAGTAAAACTGGCATGCAAGCCAGGGGCTGCCTTGCTATGATGAATGTCGCCTGTTGGGCTGCCTGGCGCGGAAATCCACTGGGATGCCCTGATTAGCCTCTGTTTGCAGTGTTTCTCGAAATGCGCGCCGAATTTTGAAAAGTTGCTAACTCTGGATTTTGCTGCAACAGAGAGCAGGAAAAGGGCATAGCAATGTATTTCACAAATATATGCATGCCTCGATCCTCGTGCCACCAATCACGCATATCAATGCATGATGGCCGAGGAACCGAATTGCACAACTCAATATAGGATGAATGCACATGAATGCTACAGCAAAAACCTAACTCCATCATGGGTAATCCGGAGTGTCGGTGACTTGGGAATTGAGACATGCTCCGCCACTCGGAGTGCGAAACGCGCCTCGTTTCCCGTGCCCGGGCTAACACCTATCCCGGACACGATGCAATATGCATGGTATGCATGAAATGCAACTGAGATATGATATAGCATGCACAATGCTATGAAAATGAGATGCCTCGAAATGCGTGCCCACTGGCACGCAAACCGAGGCGATGACATAAAGGCACGAAATGCAATGATGGGCTTACACCAATATGAGAGGGCCTCAGCCACACTCACACGGGATGCCGGAATGACATGCGAAATGTAATGATGGGCTTATACCAACGTGAAAGGGACCTCAGCCACACTCACATAGGATGCCGGATGATAAGAATGAGGTGCCTCGAAATGCGTGCCCACTGGCATGCAAACCGAGGCAATGATGAAATGTAAATTGGATAAAGCAGAGTGCCTCGAAATGCGTGCACGCGGGCACGCAAACCGAGGCAGAGGCATACGCAATGCAAACCGGATAAAACAGAATGTCTCGAAATGCGTGCACATGGGCACGCAAACCGAGGCGGAGGCATACGCAATGCCAAACGGATAAAACAGAGTGTCTCGAAATGCGTGCACACGGGCACGCAAACCGAGGCGGAGGCATACGCAATGCCAAACGGATAAAACAGAGTGCCTCGAAATGCGTGCGCACAGACACGCAAACCGAGGCGATGATACAAAGCAAAATCGGATAAAACCGAAGTGCCTCGAAGTGCGTGCCCACAGGCGCGCAAACCGAGGCGATGATGAAATGAGAAAATCGGATAAAACTGAAGTGCCTCGAAGTGCGTGCCCACAGGCGCGCAAACCGAGGCGATGATGAAATGAGAAAATCGGTAAAATCGAAGTGTCTCGAAGTGCGTGCCCACAGGCACGCAAACCGAGGCGATGATAAAATGAGATGATCGGATAAAACCGAAGTGCCTCGAAATGCGCGCCCACAGGCACGCAAACCGAGGCGATGATATGCGATGCAAAATCGGATGAAACCGAAGTGCCTCGAAATGCGTGCACACAGGCACGCAAACCGAGACGATGATGAAATGAGATGAAATGGCATACGGAATGCAAGTTGGGCTTACGCCAACATGAGAGGACCTCAGCCGCACTCACATAAGCTGCCGTCGGGCAAAAACAAAGTTGCCTCGAAATGCGTGCCCGCGGACACGCAAACCGAGAAATGCATAAAATGGCATACAGAATGCAGTGATGGGCTTACGCTAACATGAGAGAGCCTCAGCCGCACTCACATAGGCTGCCGTCGGGTAAAAACAAAGCTGTCTCGAAACGCGTGCCCGCGGACACGCAAATCGAGGAATGCATAAAATGGCATACAGAATGCAGTGATGGGCTTACGCCAACATGAGAGAGCCTCAGCCGCACTCACATAGGCTGCCGTCGGGTAAAAACAAAGCGGTCTCGAAACGCGTGCCCGCGGACACGCAAATCGAGGAATGCATAAAATGGCATACAGAATGCAGTGATGGGCTTACGCCAACATGAGAGAGCCTCAGCCGCACTCACATAGGCTGCCGTCGGGTAAAAACAAAGCTGTCTCGAAACGCGTGCCCGCGGACACGCAAATCGAGGAATGCATAAAATGGCATACAGAATGCAGTGATGGGCTTACGCCAACATGAGAGAGCCTCAGCCGCACTCACATAGGCTGCCGTCGGGTAAAAACAAAGCTGTCTCGAAACGCGTGCCCGCGGACACGCAAATCGAGGAATGCATAAAATGGCATACAGAATGCAGTGATGGGCTTACGCCAACATGAGAGAGCCTCAGCCGCACTCACATAGGCTGCCGTCGGATAAAACGGAGGTGCCTCGAAGTGCGTGCACACGGACACGCAAACCGAGGCAATGCATTAAGGCATGAAATGACATGGGAAATGATATGCAAGCATGGCAATGGAATTTCAGCACCTAAATGAAAGGGGAAACAGCCCCGAAACAATTCGAAACGACACCCGAAGCATGCAATCATCCCGAAAGTGTAAAATTAAGCCCCGAAATGGCCTATAGCCATGCTATACATGCAAAATATGATCATGGAAGCAATAACAGTAGCAAGGAAGTCCCAAATATAGCATTCTTTCAGTAATAAACATGGCCTAAATGCAAGCATAGATAGATCAACCAAAGCATGCAAAGTTAGTGGCCAAAAGAGGGGTATTGAGACAAGTGATATATGAAAACCCCAAATGGACAAACTTTCTTCTACAACATTGAAGATGAGCTAAAAATAAGCACAATTGCAGAAGATGACATCCTCAATATCAGAATAAAATCATGCTAACAATTCCATGCAAAAATGAAGCTCAAAAGAGGCTATAACAAGAGTCATGCAAAACAAGCACCAAATGACAAAATTTTCTTCATGAAATGTGTAAAGGGGGTCAAAATAAGACCAAAGTCAGTAGGGGTCGAAGTCCCAAAAACAAATAGAAATAGGTCAAAAGTTGTGTACAAAAATGGGCACACTTGATGGAATTTGAAGGAAGTGGTGGATATAATGCCCAAATGAAATTGAGCCTCTCTACAATGTTGTTGAGGGGCTCAAAAAAAGCAAGAAAGCAGTAGGGGTTGGACCCCTAAAAACAAGCACAAATAAGCCAAAACTAGCATGCAAGATAATGGCATAAAGGCTAGGTATTGAAACAAGTATATCATAGAAGCATCAAATGAAGTTGAGCCCTTCTACAAAGTTGTAGAGGGGCTCAAAACAAGCACAAAAGCAGTAGGGGTCGGAGCCCCAATTCTCAACCAATTAGAGTATAAAAAAAAGATCAAGAAAAAGCCCTAAAAGTTGGTTTTGAATACTTACCCTTGAAGACTTGTCTTTCTTTGCTTCTTGGCTTTGATTTGTAGCTTCTCAACCTCTGAAATTCACTTCCTAGCTGCTGGAGTCGAAGTTGGAATGGTGAAGCTAGGTGTTGGTGAAGGAATCAAGCAACACTTGAAGAAACTTTGGAGCTTTTGGCTATGAAAATTAGGTTTTTTGCTATGGAGCTCTTGAAGCAATTTTTTCTAACCTCAGCAAAGGGGAAGGAGGGCCCTTCAAATAGACAAGAAATAGGGTGTAAAAGGGGAGGGAAAGCACCCAATCTTTCCCTCCCGAAATATCCCCCGGATGCCCCGGGATATGTTGGAAGATATCCGGACAGCTGGGACAGGCTGGAAAGTAGGAAGCTGGCCGGCCAGGTAAATTTGTGGGAGGTGGCCGGCCGGCCACCCCACCTGGTCGGCCAGCTACCCCTCCTGGCCGGCCGGCCATGGCACAAAATTGAAGTGAAGATTTTCTGGCCGACCACCATGCAAGAGTGTCCTCCCAAGTGTGTAGAATAAGGTCCCAGGGTTGGAATCTGGCAACGCTGAAGCAGAAGTCACAACATAGAGCTTGAAGGAGAGGCCCAAAAATGAAACCAACAATTGCTGGCCGACCACCAACTTTTTGTGTCCTCCAAGATGTGTAGAACAAGGTTCCAAGGTCGGAAATTGGCAACACTAAAGCAGGAGCCACAACATAGAGCTTGAAGGAGAGGCCCAAAAATGAAACCCTGAATTTCTGGCCGACCACCAACCCTTAGGGTCCTCCTAGATGCCCTCATCACAGATATGTAGCTTTGGTTGGAAGAAAATACCCCTAGGGTGTTCAACATTGGCCCGGAAGTGAGCAAAACGGGCTCCGGAGGAGCGAAACTGGTTATCTGGGATAATTGCTGGCTTCTCACCCCCCAGTGATCTTCCTGATGTTGAAACAGAGGTACCTGCCAAGTTTGAACAAAAACAAATGAGAAATGAATGCTCGGGACCAAAACCGAGCAATTCGGGATCCCGAAAATGAGCATCTGATGCCGGAAGTGGTGTTCAGCAGCGAAGTGGGTATCTGCGACCCCAGTGTCCCTCGGAATGACAAAACAGAGGTACCTGCCAAAAACCGGAGAAGGCTGATGCAAAATGAATGCTCGGGGCCCAAATCACGCAGTTCGGGGTCCCGAAAATGGGTCGCCGGGCACCGGAAGTGGTGTTCGGCTGCGAAGTGGGCATCAGGGGCCCCAGTGTTCCTCGGAACATTAAAACAGAGGCACATGCCAAAAACCGGAGAACTCGGAGATGGTTGGGCGGTCCCGAGCCGAGGCACACGGCCTAACGGCTCCGAAAACCGGGAACCGGGCTCCGAAATGGGCAAAATGGCCTACGGCCACGAAACGTAGCTCACGGCCACCGGGAGATAGTCTACGGGACCACTCCCTTCCCTCAAGAAAGAAAACAGAGAAAACCGAGTCTGGTTCGCAAACCGAGACAAGGCACAGAAGAGGGTTCGGAAGTCCGGAGGCAGGGCGCACGGCCGCAACTCTGAGACTTCTGAACGAGCACAGTATGCAACATCACCGAGCGCTCAATCGGTGACGTCTGAGTCTTAAGGTCGGTCAAAAATGGGGTGTCTACACTTATATATCACAATCATGTGTTGATAGTGGTTCTCAAAATAATATCTGTAATAGTTGTAAAGTTTGTTAGTTAGTTAGAAGTGTTTGTTAGTGAGTTAGTTAGTTTACTTGTGTATATAATCTCTTACACTGTTTGTATTCTATTCATTCAATGAAAAATAAACTGAACTTCATTCTCTTCATGGTATCAGAGCCCTAAAGCTCTCAGGAGCATATTCATCCATAGCAGATCATGCTGGACCATCCATGGCCGATCATGCTTCTTTACCTTCCAGTCTCAATTCTCGTATATCAAATTTTAGTTCTCTTGTTACTGTTAAACTTGATTCCATCAATTTTCTTATCTGGAGAAATCAACTTCATAATATTCTTCGAGCTATTGGTTTTTTAGGCTATGTGATTGGAGCAATACCTAGTCCTCCATCAGAAATTACCGATGTCGCTAGAAAAATAGTATTCAATCCTGCGTATTCTCAATGGGAAGCAATTGATGCAAATCTTCTCACTTGTTTAACTGCAACACTTTCTTCTTCCGTATATTTCTCTGTTCTTCATCTTCAAACTTGCTCACAAGTCTGGCAAACATTTGAAAAGAGATTTACTTCTGTCTCCAGATCTCACATTCATCTGTTGAAGAACAAACTTCACACAATTCGAAAGCAATCTTTTTCAATTGAAAGTTATCTGTCACAAATCAAAGAAGTCTCAGATCAGTTAGCTTTGTCTGGTGCAAAGGTTGATGATGAAGATCTAATTCTTCTCACATTAAATGGCTTACCAGATGAATATGATGCATTCAAAACATCAATTCGTACTCGATCTAATGTCGTGTCTATGGAAGAATTGTGTTCTCTACTTGGATCAAAAGAAATTCATATAGAAAGTATTATCAAGCATTCTTCTAACCATGATTTGCATGTTGCCTATTCAACAACCAAAGGTTCTTCTTCTGGTTCTGGTTTTGATACTCAACACTCCAACTTTGGTTCAAATCATCGCACTACTTTCAATAGTTTCAGAGAAAGATCTCAGCATAGAGGAGGCAGAGGAGGTAGATATTAGAATAATTTTTGTGGAAACAGATCTATTTGATTCTCTACGAATTGATCCAGATCAGATGTCCTGGTACTACTTCATCTATTTGTCAGATTTGTGGCAAATCAGGTCATGTTGCTTTAGATTGTTGGTATCGACATGATACAACTTATCAATCTACTTCCACTACTACACCAAAAGCCTATGCTGCAGTAGTGCCGTCATCTTCATCAGACTCCACTATGCCTCCTTGGTATATTGATTCAGCAGCCACAAATCATCTCACACATGATTTGACCAATTTTCAATAATATCAAGCTTACCAAGGATTAGATCAAGTTCAAGTTGGAAATGGGTCAATTTTTCCGATTCAAGATGTTGGAAATGGTATCCTTCCAACACCTCATTTTTCATTCTTTCTTTCCAATCTTTTGCATGTTCCTTCTATATCTTCCAATCTCCTATTTGTTCATAAATTAACCAAGGACCATGATTGCCTTGTTATTTTTTATTCTAATTCTTTTGTCATTTAGGACAAACACACGAATCAAGTTCTGCATAAAGGCTCAAATATCAATGGCCTTTATCAAATGTCTCCTTCTTCTTCCATATTTTCCAAGCAACCACAAGCTTTTTAGTCTTTCACTGTTCCTACTATTTCAGTTTCTTATTTGTTGTGGCATCAAAGGTTGGGCCATCCTTCAGCTGTCAAGCTACAACACTTGGTACCATATCTTCCAAATAAAAATAGTTTTAATAAAGCCATAGCCTGTACTGACTACTATGTGTCTAAGAGTTATAGACTTCCTTTCAAATTGTTTTGTTCTTCTGTTGATAGTCCCTTTTCTCTTATTCATGTTGATGTATGGGGACCTTTTACTATTGATAATGCCCCATTTCGATTTTATGTTTTGTTTGTTGATTATTGTACTAGATTCACTTGGATCTATCCCTTGCATTTTAAAAGTGAAGTCTATGAAAAATTGCTTGAGTTTAAAGCCTATGCAGAAAACCAGTTTCATACTTCTCTTAAAATTTTAAGAACTGATGGAGGTACTAAGTTTGTTAACAAGAAAGTTCCTGCTCTTCCCATGGCATTATTCACCAGACAAGTTGTCCTATACCCAAGCTCATAATGGAGTGGCTGAGAGGAAGCATCGTCATATAACTGAAACTGCCATCACTCTTCTTCACCAATCTTCTCTTCCTTTGAAGTATTGGTTTGATGCTGTGGCTACAGCAGTCTTTTTAATTAATAGAATACCTAGTTATGTTCTTTCTAATCAATTTCCATTTCAGGTTCTTTTTAAAACCCTTCCAAAGTTTTCTTTTTTCAAGGTCTTTGGTTGTCAGTGTTTTCCTTTGTTAAAACCTTACACTACTCACAAACTTCAACCTAAGTATGTCTCATGTGTCTTTTTAGGCTATCATCCTACTGTGAAAAGCTATAGATGCTTAGATTTTATCAGTGGCAAATTATATCTCTCTAGACATGTTATCTTCAATGAAACATGCTTTCCTTTTGCATCTTTTGTTCTATTTTCTTCTTCTCCTCCTCTATCTTTGCCTCATATTCATCAATTTTTCTAGCCTTCTTCTACCCCATCTGTGTCTTGGATTGACTCTTCTTCTGGTTCTTCTATTTCTCCTTCTGCTTCTCCTTCTCCTTCTTCTTCTTCCTAATCTCCTTTACCTCATTTTTCCTCTATTCCTCAATCTTCATCATCCTCTCCTCTGCATCTTTCTTTACATTCTTATGTTATTCCTATTACCTCTATTTCTATTGATCTTCCTCTACCTTCTGGTCTACCTTCTTCTAATGTTCATCCTATACTTACTAGATCTAAAGCCAAACCTCCCATTTGTCTTACGACCACATCTTCGTCTTCTTATCTTCATTCTGAACCTCCTACTGTTGGAGCTGCCTTAGCTTCTCCTGTATGGCTTACTGCTATGCAAGAAGAGTTTCAAGCCTTGCAACAACAAGGTACTTGGGATCTTGTGTCTCTTCCTTCTTATAAAACCGCTATTGGATGTAAATGTGTAATGACCCAGAATTATTATTTTTAAATAACCAGTGCATAATTTAATTGAGTAAATTTTTTAATTTGATTGCTGTGTAAATTTTGTGCGAAAATAGTTCGGTTTTATATTTTTTAAAAATAGTTCCCGATCTTAGAAAATTATGAAATTTTTATATGTTGTTCCCATATGAGTCTAGCACGTTAGATAAAAATTTCAGAATTTAATGATAAGTATTTATTTTATGAAAATTCACGAACTAATTGGTGTTCAGTTTAATTTATAGTATAATTTGAAATTGAGTTTTGGGTGTTCAGACCAGGATTTGAGATAAATTTGTTTAGACTATTTTGGTATATAATTGGACCATGTTTGACTTATGGGTGAGACCCATGATTTAGATTTAATTTAATTTGAGTTTGTTTAATGACTCGTGTTTAACTGTTTGGTCCTCTTTAATTAGATGATTGGTAGTAACCATCTTAGGAGTTGTCATTATTTATTATATAGGATTATAATAAATATTTGATAGTTGATTTTATGGTGTGTACCATATGGGGAAAAATTATATATTTTATAAAGAATGAAAATGTGTATATTTCGTAGTAATCAAAATATTATATTTTGTGGTGTACAAAAATATTATATTTTGTAGTGAGAAATTGTAATAACCCGACCCTTGTGCATGTTTTCTGATATATTTTTCAGACCCTGTTTTGTGTTTTTGAATGCTTATTGTGAAATCTTTTGAAAAATTATGGTTAAGTAAGGGAATTTGATGTTTAGAGATGTCTATCTGTTAGACAAAGAAAGTATCTGTTACATCTCTAACTTAGAAGCAGAAATTGGAAGCCTTAGGGGCTTAATTATCTGGAATTGATTTTATTTATATATACAGCATAATTTTTATGTAATATTAAGCATGTTTGGGGAATTTCAATTTCGGACATTTGAACGATTGATTTTTGTCTTAATAGCTCTAATGTATATATATGTGTGTTCTTAAGCCTTAAGCCTTAGACTTAGTTCAAAACTTTCCTGGGAATAGAAAAGTGAAAAGAGGCTAAGAACAAGGGAGAGTAGAGAGGAATTGAAGCCAAGGTAAGATGGAATTCCCTAATCCAATCCTCTTCCTCAATTTGAAATAAAAAGTTCTTATTATGGCATATTATGGCATGATCTAGAGTGTAATGAGAATCTTGGATATGTGTCTCCTTCCTTATCAAATTGGTATTCATCCTAATGATTATGATTTTGTATCTCTATTTTATGTTAGATGTAAGTGATATGCTCATGATTTTGTGCCTCCATGTTGATGAAGGTGAAGTTAAGAATGTTAAGTTTATGAGTTTCAATTCTTGGTTGATCAATTGAGTTGTGTTCATGGATTAATGCAAGTTAGATTATGTATGTGACACCTTGAATTACATGTTTTGAACCATGATTTAGCATTGAAAAGATCCATCTTTGAGCTTTGAAAACATTCCCCAAAAGATGAGTTTTGATTGCAATTTTCGAACCCAAACTGGACAATCGCCGCACGTGCGGGAGTCACTGCCGCACGTGCGGCAAATGCTGAAAAATTGTGTTTTGGTTCTGCTTAAAAGGCACCTGCGGGACCTCAGGGCCGCACGTGCGGGGCCAACTGCCGCACGTGCGGGGCTCACAGCCGCACGTGCGGCTCATGCTAAAAAACACTGTCTGCTCCGTTTTTCGTGTAGAATCCTCTAATATTGTCAGAATATGTATTTGATGCCTTTTTAATATTTATACATGCCTTCAAAGTGAAGTGAAATAGAAGGTTAATTGATGAGAAAACCATGACCTAATGTGTAAGTTTTGGGTGTGTGCAGGACACACTCCGGGAGGAAGTAATACATCATCGCAACACTGTGAGTAGTAGTACTATTATATGCTTCAAATGTAGCTAATGATTGTCTTAAGTATTATGTTCATGCATAAAATGCCACTATGTTATGTTTCAAAATATGTAAAGAAGGAAATGAGAAAGATGAAAACACTCGTTCTGTAAGACTCTGAAACCAAGTTATTATGTTATTATAATATGAAACAAAGTGCTACACGGAACTAAGTGCTACGATGTGAGTCACCTCTAGAGTCCGTGTGAGACACCTCTTGAGTTCATACAAACATGATTTAAGGGGTTAATGCCAACTCATACAAGGGCTTAACGCCACATGATCCAAGGGCTTAACGCCAACTTATTCAAGGGCTTAATGCCATATGATTCAAGGGTTTAATGCCAATTTATTCAAGGGCCTCGTGCCACTATGTTCAAGGGCTTAACGCCACCATGTTTAAGGGCTTATAGCCATCATGTTTCCAGATATCATGTTGCAAGCTACTATGTTTCAAGAATGGGCCAGGGCCGTCATGAAATCAGTACAGATTCAGACCGACTATATGTGTGTCTTTTTTTTTTTTTTTTATGCTTTGATGTATTATATTTCAAGTCAAACATTGTTTTGTTTATGTATTACTATTCACTGAGCTTGGCTCACTATGTTCAATGTCTGTTTCTGTAGGTAACCAACCAGGTGGTCAGCCCTAGCCTTGACACCCGTTTTCTTTTGTCAACCTTCATGGATTCAGACACTGCACGAAGCCATTTATTTTTGTAAAGTCTGTTTAAATGTTGGCTTAATTTTGATTACCCATTTAAGGTTGAATATATAGAACTTCAATGATTTTTGTATCAGCCCAATGATGGGGCTGGGTCTGTACGTATGTTTGTATACAACCGATGCTACGAGTCATAGCTTGGAACTTTATCTATTTTCTATGATGTATGTGACGTATAAGAGGTCCTGGCATGTAGATGTAGCTCAATGGAGTTTATATGTATTGTTATTTTCTTGCTATATGCTTCGGATAAGGCCCCGTATGTTATATACAACAGGTTAAATGTTTGTTTTCGAACGGGTCATGCCCAAACTTTTAGGGGCGGGTTTGAGGACGTGACAGAAATATTATATCATTTTATAATTTATATTATAAAATTTTGAGGTATTATTACCAAAATTATATTTTTTGGGAAAAATCAATCTTTGGGGAAACAAACCCATGTGGGTAGCCCCCATTTTTGTCCTTACCATCATTTCCCCTCCTTTCCCTTTTTCTTTTCCATCTTTTCCTTTTCTTTCTCTTCATTTGTTTGGTTGAGCAGAGAGCTCCCAACGTGTCTCTCTCTCTCTCTCTCTCTCTCTCTCTCTCCCCCTCCTTCTTTACTTCTTCATTGTTGGCTCAACCTTTGAGCCCCTCCTTCTTTACTTCTTCATTGTTGGCTCAACCTTTGAGCTTGAAATGAAAGTCTTTAGAGTGAGATTTTGCCAAAGTCTTGTACATGAAAGTTGGAGAGCTTGTCGTGATCTTCGCAATGGTGATCTCGGATCCATGATCGAGTGATGTTTGCATTTTCGGATTAGCTTTTCTTCATATTTGAGGTAGGGACTTTCTTCATATTTTTACATTAAAGCTATGTTAGGGTTATTTTGAGAAAATATATCATTATAAGAGGTATTGCATAATTTTTTTTTTTTTTCAGATTTTTGTTAGGTAATTTTTGGAAGAATAATTATGTTAGAATGTTAAGAAAAGTGGTATTTTGAGGTTGATTTGGGAAGACCACCTTGTGTTGAAATTTTGTTACTAAAAATTTGAAAATTTAATTTTAATAGTTGTATGGATTGTATCTACATCATATTATGATTAGATGATTTATTTTGAAAAATATTAAGTTGAAATATTTTTTTATCTTTGATTTGGAATTTATTTTTGAGAAAAAATAAATTTATGTTGATAAATATTGAGTAAATGCTTAAGTTAGGATTATAGAGTTGTTTTGGGATTAAAAACTCTAAAAGTATTATATTCATGATATTTTATAAAAGATGATATGTTGATGATTAAGTTGTATTCATTTTTATGAAAATAAAAATGTGAAATGTGAACTTTCAAACTCATAACCTTAAAAATGTTACTATTTGGCATATTTCATAATTTTTGTTGTAAATATCATGTTGGTTAAGTAATTTTAGAAAAAGTAGTGAAATTGTTATTGGTAGAGAATTTGGTAAAAATATTACCTCTTTAAATAGCTTAGCATGAAAAATGGTTATGTTGAAATATAGTTATATATATGTTTTTGCAAGATCTAGATGATTTTCGAAATCATTATTTGATTTGTTTTGAAAATTGATTGTTGATTCAAGAAGATGAGAGATTTTGTTTTTTTTTTTTTTTTTTTTTGAAAGTGGGTTTACTTTCTTGTTCCTTTTAAAATAGAAATTGAGGGTTTTGAACTATGAGGATTGAAGAGAGATCTTTTTGGTGACTTTCTTTCAATAAATGAAGATGAGTGATTTTGATGAGAAAATCTAGAAATTTGGAGTTTTTAAGAAAGATGTTGACAATCTTTGAAAATGTTGTTATATTTATTTTGTGTGCCAAAATAAATGATGTTTGAAAATTTGTTTATTTGTTTATATATAAATGATGGTTTTCATGGAATATGAGAATTGTTGAAGTTTTGGAAATTGTTGTTCAGAATGTTGATATAGTCTTGAAGTGACTAAATGGTTGAAATTACTCTAAGTGTGGGAATTTTGTTGTCCCATGGATGAATTGGAATAAAAATATTTATATTCATCTTGAGAAATTATATTGAAATGAGAAATGAGAATTTTGATCACAATGGGAATATTGTGTGGAAGTATTGAAAGTGGAAGAAATATTGCATTGTATTATTAATCATTGCATTGGCATATCAATTCATTTGATAACGATGAGCTTTGAAATTTGATTTGAAAACTTTGCATCGGGAAAGGAATGTTGGGAAACAAGTTTTCATGAAATGATTTTGGGGTAAATACGGTGGTAAGTCTTGAAAGGTGATGTAGATGATAGGTGTCAAGCCTTCCAATTAATACTGATAAAAATGACAGATTACAAGGGTCGAGCCTTCCAGTTAATACTGGTAAAAATGACAGATTACAAGTGTCGAGCCTTCCAGTTAATACTGTTAAAAATGACAAATTGATAGTACTTGTATAGTCTACCTGTAGACACCAGCCTAGGGATTACCCGAGTCGTATTTACCATCTTGGAATTTTATTGAAATTGTTAGATTAATGTGTTTTCAAAATGGCATTGTGCGTAAGATTTTCAAAAGATAAGAAAAATATTTTGAGTATGACATGGCATATGCATTGTGACACCCCAAAAATCGCGAACTTCAGAGAATATATTATCAATTAAATACAGGGTTTATCTAAGGTTAGGAGTCTAGGAAACGGCACTAATGAGTCCTATGGCCAATAACCTAGTAAGATCCCAGATCGTCGGAGGAGTCAAGTTAGTCTCCCTTCTAAGTCCAGCATTCTTAGGTAGCACACCACCCTTTTGACATATCTTAAAAGGCATTGACATAAGGTCTCATAAGCAACGCAAAGATATGCATAGGATTACAAAGTAAATAATAATTACAACATCTCAACTTTTAAATTTACAAAACGAGTTCCATTACTATTACAATCCAAAAAGAATAAATAAAAGCACAATTAGACTAATGAGCGAAATGGTTCCAAACTTTCTCTAAGGAAAACTTAAGTCTTCAAATGTCTTTGACTCTTCGTTGGCTTCGTACATTTCTTCGAAACCTGGCATGAAATGCCATGAGCTTTGAATGCCCAGTAAACGCACACACACCTCATCCCTTTTTCTCAATCCAATACACCATCACAATTATAACAAGCAAGTAATGAAGCATGATAATCATTCAATAATAAAGGATTACAAGGTTAGATGTTAGAAATCTAGAAATCCCCCAAAGAGACTTCGTCCTCCCAACCACAAGAATTGGACGCGGATTATTCGGTATACCCCCTCTTTTGCTGCTTTGTTACAGAACTAACCTCGAATGCCTACCAACGGTTATCTACCATGTAGTGCCAACCGCTGGGTCTCAAAAGAGACAGTAATAATGGGCCTTGCCCAAATCCCTCCTTACACCAAATACCTAGGGTCCGAATAAAACCGCTCCGTTCAAGTGTTCTGAAAACCACTTGTGCAAGATTTTAACTTCCAAATAGGGAACGCATCCCGTCAACCAATCAATATCTTAGTAATCTTGTCCAAAAATTCGCAACCCATTACCACCCATTAAGTTTCTCGTTTGAGTTACATAATTTAAGTCGAAGTTAGGACATGCTCTTGAAACAACATCTATTGCACAAGTTTGAAAAACTAAATAGTACAAATAGAAGGAAATAAGGTTGCAACACATGAGATTCACATATGAAGATAGGCACAAGTAGCTCTAGGCATATTCAAGTAGTTAAGGGAATAAATTCGCACATGAATATAATTTCTAGATTTGCATAAGTATAAGCACCATCGAAAGATTAAAATAAAATACATAAACCTATGACATGTGAAATATCATATCGAGACATGATCATAAATTAATAAACATATTCATGAACACAAGAGCATAAAACACTAATGAAAACAGAATTTTCAGATTTAGTACTACCTAAAGATTATACTCAAAAAGGCTATTTCAAATTTTTCCAAAGCCCGGACTTCCTATGGTTTTTAGAACATTTTTCAAAAATGGAATCGCTTTTCCAGATTTGTAGTTATTTCAGAAATACTCCAGCTCTGTCCAGATTCGTTGACTGTTACGAAAATCAGATTTTCTCACAAACTGCTCACTCGTTTCCAACGAAACCAATTTTCCTTGAAAGATAACTCCTTAAGAAAGATTTAGACATAAAATGGAGGTCTAAGATATGTTTATAAATTTTTCTACAATTTTCGCAAGGTGGCTGTAAAACAAATTTTTCTGGCACAGTTCTTGAAAATATAAAGTTTGTGAAAAAAGAGGTCATCTAGGAGAAATTTTCCACTTATCTTGTGATGAAAACATGCTAAATAATATGTATTAAACTCAGAAATTTAAGGTTAATGTGTGCCTTTGAAAATTTTGAGAGATTAATAGGGAAAAGTGTAGTCTTATACCGATTAAGAGAAATAGAAGAAGGGTAGAATCAAGGTTCAACTCCTTTCATTTTTGAAACAAGAATACCATTATAACATATCTGAAAATACCATTTTAAATTTCTAATAACATGTATTTGAAAAAGGAAAATAGAAGAGAGAGTTGTGTTGTGGCTTACTTGAGGGTTGTTGGAATTGCTAGCAAACTTTTTCTTCCTCTCCTCTCTTCTACCAAACTCACCCTCCTTCCTTTCTTTTCTCTCAGTTGAATATAGTGTGTATAAGTGTTGTTCTTGTATGCAAAATGCTAGGAGAGGAGTTGTTTATATAATGAATTTGGCGCAAAATGTCCTAAATGTCCCTTGGTTGGAATTGGATTGGATAGTTTGGATTTAGTTTGAATTCAATGGAATAATGGAGGGTTAAAGGTCTTAATTAGGTTCCTAAATATGATCTATCCTCCTAATCAAACTAACCTAGTTGCTTATATACATGTATATAAAAGTTTGTACCAAGTCAAAGATTTTTCTTCCTTAAATCATGGAAAATTGTCTCATAGTACATTCATTACACCTACAATGGTGATGGCTAGCCATGTGATGGTGAATTGATGGACTTGTTTTATATATATATATATTTTTTTTGTGTACAATTGTTGGAATTTGTAAAATAAAATGTTTTAAAAAAGATTTTAGGATACAAGTGTATATATAAATATATAATGGTACTTGTTTGGGGTCAATTTGTGATTTAATAAAAATGTGAGGGCTTGGGCTCAATTAAAGTATCTATTTCTAGTATAGAGTTAATAAATTAGTGTTAGAAAAAATAATTCGGTTTGTATTATCTTACTTTGAATTTAAAGGTAAATAATCGAACGAAAACTGTGAAAACCGGAAGTTAAGGTTTAGAGCGATTAATCTAAAATTTGAGAGTTAAATAATTAATATTAGAGTGTTAGAAATGATATCTAAGCTTCCAGGGTCGATTAGGGTTTGTATGGGTTCGTCCGTGATGCGTTTTTTGTTCTAGGGTTTAATTTGTGAATAATCAACGAATTAAGGGCTTTATAATAACTCAAAACTTAGGGACCTAATAAGGTTTACAAAAGTTAGGGGTCTCACATGCATTCATCTCATAAGACTGTATAAAATGGATTTGATTCATTGTTTAATTATTTGATTCAATTGATAATGAGATAATTGAATGAATTGAAAATGATGTCCTGTTGCTATTGAAACATGTTTATTTGTTTAAGTTAACTTGTTGTGGTTAATTAAATAAATTGGATTTAAGAGCTTATGTAATAAAATCATATGGTTTTGACATTATATGATTTCACGTATATGTATGAGTATTTTGGTACCTACTTATCTTCTAATGTTTTAATATAAGATTGCTTGATGAGCTAGTGGTTGCTCACCCCCTGCCTGTACATGTGTACAAGGAATGCTTTTGGGATGTGAAAATCAAACAATGGTTTTTACCATTTCATAAGTGTAAAGTAGGATGCATTGTACTACTTCATTTGTTGTTTGGTTGAGTGCTATTTTTTTTGTGAAGAGTAGTGTCCTCTCTTTTATTGTAAGTCTCAGGGCATTTCTTTTATTTGTATGTGTAGACTCGACTTTTTCGCGCCCCTCTTTCGGAGAGCTCGAATTGGTCCTACAGTTCGGACTCCTGTCACGGTTCTGAATCTAATCTCCCAAAGTGCAATGTGAGACTAATAAACACCAAAGAGTCTAATCCGGCAAATCATTTTGGAAAATCGATTTTGAATCAAAAAATGCCAAAACTGGACTGATTTGCCAGATTACAGAGTCGCTACCTAAATATTTTATTTTTGAGAAATTCAGGAAACCCTGACTTGTGTCAAAGGCCACGTGTCTGTCATCACCAAAGTTGCCTCAACTTAGGAACTTGGGTACAAGAGAGGAAGGTCCTGAAATGAGCACCCCCGCTCGCCCGATCAAAGATCGACCTCTACTACCATGATATGTTGTTTGATAAACACATGTGTTCTTATTCTGATTATTAGCTAACTTTACTATGTGACACACACAAGCAAGTATAGACTAAATCGCAAGACTTGGAACAAATCGACTTATGTTTGTTTTCAAAAATGGTTTGAAAGTGCCACCCTTACGTGGGCTAAAGCGCAGATTTTCCACCCTCAAATGGGCTTAAAACATTATTTGCCACTTTGCAAAGTGGGCTTAAAACTCACAATCATCGAATTGTCCCAATTCAAACAACCAAGCCTTCATCCACAGACATTCAAACAGTTAAGCACTTAAGCAAATAGCCTCATGGCAAGCATGCTATCATGGCAACACTCACACTCATGCAAGTATGCTAAAGCGTAACACTTACAGTATACTCCGAGCCAAAACAAAAGCTAGTTAGAAACAATGCATGATCCTAGCGATGTTAAGATGCCTAATGCAACGCATGCAATAATGCAACTAAATAGGCTCGGCTATCTAAGATTGCATATGAATGCAACAATTTGATACATGTATTCAAATAAGTATTGAAATACGATGCAGTTTGAATGATGCGCCGAGCCTGGTGCATGCAATACAAATGAATGGATGCAAACATGCAAAGCATAAGGTATGCTAATCAAAACGTGACCCTAAACTAACCATCGAAAGCGGTTAAGTAAAAAGGAGAAAGAAGTGGGGTTGGAAGACATGCACACACACACGCACGCTTATAACAACATTGTGCCCTCTCGAAGGAGGGTCCGAATAATTAATCTAAGCTACACTAAGCTAGGCTAATTATTTACAAACCAACTAATTAACTATTCTAAGCTAATTAATTACAACATATTGAATTTGAATAACCAGTTACACAAACTAATTAATTATAACACTTGTATTAATTAGCTACAACTAATTAATAAAGTAATAAAGTGGCCTCACGGGCGAGGGAGACGTGCATGCTCGGTTGGCTTCCTCCCGAAAATCCATCGCCTTGCCATCGGTTGCCTTTGTTGGCACTCACCTTGACCTCTGAACAACTCACCGACTTCCAGACTGCTCCTGCCCTAACTCAGATACACTTTTGCACAAAAATGGACTGGTGGCCGCTCGGTCACAAAAAGTGGCTACCGGCTACCTTAACTGGCCGGTCGGCTACTGCAAGTGGCCAGTCGGCCACCCCTTTTTCCAGGCTTCTGGTTTTGTTGCAGCAGAGAACAACAGAGGCAAAGCAATGCATTTTTCAAGGAATGTGTGTACTGCCACCCTCCTTATCATTTTTCAAGCTCAAATGAGTGTGGCACTTGGCTCTCAAGCCACCAATGAAGCGTTTTCAATGCATGATGGTCAAAGGGTCAAGCTTGTACAAGCTTAATGAATGCACAAATAGACTCAAAGGGCCACCACCCTATCATGCATGATCAAGGGTGACGGCGACAAAGGAGATTGGCTCATTTCATCACTTTGAGTATGAAATGGACCAATCTACCTTGTGTTCAATATAACGTCCGATTGAACACAATGCAATGCAAACACAACATGCTTATCATGGTCATGTTTTACTTGTCCATTTTGTTTACACATTTTACATTATCGATTAATCCCTAAACCAATTAAGTTCAATGTGAAAGTCCTCTAATGAGAGAGGGGTCAACCTAAGGATGGTTTAAGACATGAGAGAGATCATGCCTTTGGTTAGGAGGAACCCTTATAAGAGAGTTAAAGCCATTGAGCACAAGCTCTATCTCAAGCTTAAACACAATCATAATGTTAACCAACCCTCAAAACAAATGAAAAAATGAAGAAATGAGGGAGGTTGCAGACTTTTTTAGTGCTGAAATGGCATGAAAAATAGAGCTAAAACATGCAAGCAACACATGCACAACATGTTAAGAGCCAAAAGCATTAAAGCTAGTGAAGAGCACTACACTAGAGGCATGCAATACCAAGCTCAAATGACCAAACTAGCTCAAAACAGAGCTAAAACTTGCCAAAATAGTGGCAAAAACATACTCAGATCGAAGCATAGAAGGCAAGAAAAACATGCTCACATATTAGGCTACAAACAAGGCTCAAGGCATAACTCTTAAAAGCAAAGAAAGAGTGATATAAGTGAGAGTGTGACAAAGCTATACACACTAAAATCACATGTTAAATGATGCTACTACATGCAATGATCGCATGCAAAACATGTTAGAGCCCTTGAAACACAAAGCTAGTGAAGCCATTTACACTACAACCATGCAAGACAAGACTCATATGACCAAGAAGGCTCAAAATAAAGCTAAAGCATGCTAAATCAGTAACAAAAACATGCTGAGATCAAGTCTCAAAGGGTAGAAAAACATGCTCACATGCTAGGCCATCTACACATGCAAATAAGACACAAGGAGGAGAGGCCACCCCTTCCTATTTTAGACCTCAAAACCAAGTTTTTACCACTGAAATTTCCCTGGAATTCAGTGGTTAAAAGGCCAAAAAAAGTTGTTTCAAAAAGGCTTGAAAGAAGGCATAACACTTAGCAAACAAGCAACAAAAGAGGGTGGACCACCCCTAACTCCAAAAAGGCCTTAAACCACCATTTTTAAACCTTAAAAATAGAGGTTTTTATAGTTGAAAATTAGGCCAAAAATATCACAAAAATATGGCAAAACAACTATGTGCAAAGAGCTTAAAAGAGGTAAGACTTATACCTTTGAAGCACAGCACTTAAACGACCAATTTCTTGGCACAAATAACCCTTCAACAGCGCAAAATAGGTCCCAAGATGCCTCAGTCCCAAGGTGGTCCAATTTGGTTAAGGGGTTGTATGCAAATGTGTAGAGATTTCCCACTTTCAAGCACAAAATAGGAAGAGAAAGAGAATTCTAGAAAGAGAGGATTAGAGAGAGAGAGAGAGAGAGAGAGAGAGAGAGATTTTAGAGAGAGAGACTCCCAAACTTTCTAACCTTCCAAAATGAGAGATATGGCCTCTATATATAGCAATATACAAGCCTTGGGTCGAAATATCTGAATACAGGACAGATGGCACAGTGTAGAACAGCTGGAGGAGAAATATTTGCAAATTCTGAGCTTTCTGGACATTTGTGGCCAACCGGCCACTTTTTGTGGACGAGAAGAACCCCTTTTGGATGACATATGGCCGACAAAGGCCATTTCTGGCCGACACATGGCCAACAAGCTTCACTAGTGGCTGGAAATCAATGACTGGTTTATGGCCCCGACTTCAATTAGGCATATCTCCTTCATCTAGACTCTTTTACAAGTCATTCTTGTTCCTAAATTGAAGCCCCGGAAGTCTTCTTTCCAATGGTGCAGCCTCACATGAAAATTCCAAGCTTGCTAAGAGATATCCCTCTTTTAGTGATGACTGCTTAGTTTCGGTCCAACCGGATTGATGCCCAACTTCAACCAGCCATATCTCCCTCATCCGGCCTCGGCTTGAGGAGTTTCTTGTGTGTAAAATGAAGCCCCGGAAGTCCACTCTCCAACGGTGGTGGCCTCATAGCTGAAATCCAAGTGTACAAATGGATAGACCCGATTTAGCGAGGGCTACTCGACTCTCTCTCAATGGTTCATGCCCAACTTCTTCCCCATCTAGGTTTCTTCCCTCTCTTCTTCTTTTTTTCAACTCCAAACCTCTCAATAAGGTGTTTTGAAAGATTTTTCAACAAGTTCACCTCTCTTTCATGCATTTCTACTTTGTCCTTGCTCGGTTTACCGAAAAGCGCAACATTTAACGAAATGTGACCCTCAGAACATCGTAGGAACTCTTTCAAAAACTATTTTGAAAAAGAGGGTTCTAAGGTCTATAATCTTTGGTCAAAATGGTTTTGGTCCAAAAAGGGGTGTGAAGTTGGGATTTGAAGCTCCTCTTGCTAAAGAAATCGAATCTTTGCACTACACATCTTTCATCACCAAGTAAACAATCAGTAGCGCCCAAGTCTTAAGGGCAGTCAAAAATGGGGTGTCTACAGTATGTAAATGTCACTGTTGTATGATGATATGAAATATATATATTTAATTATTCATGATTTCATCCAAGGATGAAATGTTAGTTGTAAATGGACTTAATTAATTAATATTGGTAAGGTTATCCGAGTAATAAAATACGGGGCGTTACAAAATGGGTGTACAAAATCAAGCGTAATTCTAATGGATCTTTGGCTAGATATAAAGCTAGGTTAGTGGCCAAAGGATACTGTAGACCGCCCGAACTCGCTCCGTGTGCCCTTCTTTCGGAGAGGGCGCGAATTGGGTTCTAGATACCACAGTTCGGACTCCCGTCATGGTTCTGAATCTAATCTCACAAAGTGCAATGTAAGACTAACAAATCACCAAAGAGTCCAAATCCAGCAAATTGTTTTGGAAAATCGATTTTAATCAAAAAGAGCCAAACATGGACTACTTTGCCAGATTTCAGAGTCACCACCTAAATATTTTATTTTGGGAAATTTAGGAAACCCTGACTCGTGCCTAAGGCCATGTGTCCGTCATCACCAAAGTTGCCTCGGCTCGGGAACTTGGTTACGAGAGGGGAAGGTCCTGAAATGAGCACCCCCACTCGCTCGATCAAAGGATCGGCCTCTACTAAACATGATATGTTGTTTTTGAAAACACATTTGTTCTTATTCCGATTATTAGCTATATTACTATATAATGCGTACAGCATACAAGTATAGACCAAATCACTCAATTTGGAACAAAACATCATGTTTGTTTTTCAAAAATGGTTTGAAGTTGCTACCATCAAGTAGACTAAAGTGTGGATTTGCCACCCTCAAGTGGGCTTGAAAACATGATGATTTGCCACTTCAAGTGGGCTTAAAACTCGCATTTGATGAATTGTTCCAATTCAAGCAACAAAGCCTTCATCTACAGGCATTCAAGCAGTTAAGCACTTAAGTAAATAGCCTCATGGCAAGCATGCTGTCATGGCAACACTTACACACATGCAAGGATGCTAAAGCATAAACACTTACAGTGTACTCCAAGCCAAAACAACAACTAGTTAGAAATCAATGCATGATCCTAACTATGTTGAGTGCCTAATGCAACACATGCAAAGATGCGACTAAATAGGCTCGGCTATCTAAGATGGCATACGAATATCACAATTGATACATGTATTCAAATAGGAATTGAAATACAATGCAGTTTGAATGATGCGCCGAACCCGGCGCATGCAAAACAAATGAATGAATGCACTCATGTAAGCATAAGGTATGCTAATTGAAATATGCCCTAATCTAACTACTGAAAGCGGATAAATAAAAGGGAGAAAGACGTGAGGTTGGAAGCCATTCACTCACACATGCACACTTATTACAACATTTGCCCTCTCGACGGAGGGTCCGAATGAATAAGCAAAGCAATACTAAGCTAAGCTAAGCAGCTAATCTAATTAAACTAATTAGACTAATTATTACAAACCGAATTGAATAATAAGTAAACTACTTACTAATTATTACAACACTTAACTAATTAGTACACTAATTAATTAAATTACAAAACCAAATTGTACATCAAACAAACAAGTAAAATGCTAACTCCACTGCCTCAGCACTGCTTAAAGAAGTTGAACATGCATGCATTCGGTTTCTCGCCCCGACAAGTTCTCCGGTTTGCTCTTTAGAGGCTCTGTTTGCAGGGTGTCCTCGAGAACTTGCTGCTGAATCTTACCAAACCCAAGCTGGGGAATGCACCAGTGGCCTGCTGGCCATGAGGAGCTACTGTCGGCCACCTGCCGGCCAAAGATGGGCCTCTGTCGGCCAAGGATGAGAGGGTGCCGGCCATCTATGTGGCACTGCCGGCCACTGGTGTGCTGTGACACCAAACTGCAATAGAGCACAAAATAGAGGAAAATGGAGAGTCTCCCAAGGGTATGTATGTACTGTGCCACTCCTTCTCATCTCAAAACATCAAGGGAGAGGCACTATTGGATCTAAAACCATCAATCAAGCATTTTGGATGCATGATGGCCTAAGACCCAACTTGTACACATTCAATAAATGCACAACAAACAAGACACTAAGACCACGGCCTTATCATGAGTGATCAAAGGCAATGGAGCCAAAGGAAGATTGGCTCATTTTCATCACTTTGAGTATGAAATGGACCAATCCACCTTGTGTTCAACATAACGTCCGGTTGAACACGATGTAATGCAAACAACATATGTAATGCATGCTCAAATGCCAAATACATTAAGCTAGTAAAGAGCATCACTCAAGAGGCATGCATTATCAATCTCAAATGACTAAACCAGCCATGGACAGACCTAAACCATGCCAAAATAATAGTCTAAACATGCTGAAATTGGAGCTCAAAATGCTAGACAATCATGCATACATGTTGGCCTATAAGCAAGACATAATACACAACCCTCAAAAGCTATGAAGAAGTGAAGTATATGAGAGTGTGACTACACTATATACACTGAAATTACATGCCAAATGGTGTCATACCATGCAAACATCACATGCATAACATGTTAAAGGCCCCAAAACTCAAAGCTAGTCAAGGCCCTTTACACTACAACCATACTAAGCAATGCTCAAATGACCCTAACCATTCAAAATAGATCTAAGGCAGGTCAAAATAGTGGCAAAAACATGCTAGACTTGTAGCATAGATGGCAAGAAAAATAAGCTCATGCATTGGCTCACAAACAAGGCATAGTGCTCAACTTTTCAAAAGCATTGAATGATTGATTTAAGTGGAAGTATGGCAAAGATATAAGCTCTGAAATTACCTACCAACTGATTCCATATCATGCACACATCACAAATAAGGCATGCTAGGGGTCTCAAAACTCAAGACTAGTAAAGCCATTTGCACTATAGCTATACAAAGTAAGCCCCAAAAGGCCAAGAACACTCAAAAAAGTCCTAAATCATGTCAAAATAATGCCAAAAACATGCATGGAGTATAGCTAAAACAAGCTAGAATGAAAGGCCAAAACGCCAAGTACACTAGGCTAATGGGTAAGATTGCACTACAAGTGCAAAAACCAAGCAAGAGGTGACCCCACCAACCAAAATCAAAGTTAAAGCATGTTAAATAATGGCCAAAAACATGCTAGAGTGGAGCCAATACATGCTAGAATTATAGGCTAAGACATGAAGCATGTTAGGCTAGCAAGTAGGATTTACACTACAAGTGTATGAAGCATGCAAGAGGTGACCAAACCAGCCAAAAACAGGATTATGGAAGGTCCAAAAAGTCACAAAAAAGTGCTTGAACTAAGGCTCAAAAGGGTAGAAACACATGCGCATTTGATAGGCCAACAAGACAAGCAAACAAGACAAGAGAAGAGGGGACCACCCTCTCCTATTTGGGACCTCAAAACAGGGTTTTTACCACTTAAAATTCTCTGGATTTTAGTGGTTAAAAGGCCACAAAAAGTTGTTTTGAAAGGCCTTGAAAGATGGCACAAAAGCTTCACAAGCAAAGAGACTAGAAGGGTGGACCACCCTAAAACTCAAAAGGGGCCTAAACCACCATTTTTAGGACTGAAAAATAGAGTTTTCTTCAATTCAAACCCAAGCCAAAAAATAGTTTGCAAAGGTGGTGAAAACAAGTATGAAAATAAACTTAAAAGAGGGAGATGCTCACCCTTGAAGCATAGCACAAGAACAACCACTTTTCTGCAGCCAAAACCACCTTTTAGAGCTCAAACAAAGTCCCAAGCTACTTCAGCCAAAAGATGATCCACTCATGTTAAGGGTTGATAGGTTAAAGATGATTGTATGCAAGCCTTCAAGCACAAATGCTTAATAGAGAGTGAAATCTAGAGAGAATATTGAAGAGAGAGAGGCTCTCAAACTTCTTCCTCAATTGTTCTCAAATGTTCTAACCCTTGAATATGAGATGTAAGGCTTCAATATATAGCAAAATACAAGCTTTAGGCCGAAAATATCTCAAGAGAGATAGCTGGAACAAGCTGGAGCAAAATATCTATCCAAAACTGCTTTCTGCCATCTATGGCCGGCACTGTACCACTGTTGGCTGGCACTTTACCATTGTTGGCCGGTAGCACACTCCCTTGGATGGCAGGGGGCCGGCATTGGCCATTCATGGCCGGCACATGGCCCAAAAATCCCATTCATGGTCATAAACTTCCACCTCTGGTTGGACAGAAAAATCTGCTTTTTGGGCCCGACTTCAACCAGACATATCTCCTTCACCTGGACTGCTTTTCAGGTCATTCTTAAGCCTAAGTTGTAGCCCTAGAAGTCTTCTTTCCAATGGTGGCAAAATCACTTCAAAATTCCAACTAGGCAGCAAGTTATGCTCATTTTAGTGAAAATTGCTCAGTTTCGATCCTACTCGGATTCATGCCAAACTGCTTCTCCAACTTGTTTTCTTCTCTCCTCTCCTCTTTTCTTCAACTCCAAACCCCTAAACAAGGTGTTTTAAAAGATTTTTCAAAGATTTCATCTCTCTTTCATTCATTTCCACTTTGTCCTTGCTCAGTTTACCGAAAAGCGCAACATTTAACAAAATGCGAGCGTCGGAACATTGTAGAAACTTTTTTCAAAAATATGTTGAAAGAGAGGGTTTCAAGGTCTATAATATTTTGATCAAAATCATTTTAGTCCAAAAAAAAGGGTATGAAGTTGGGATTTGACTCTCTCCTTACCAAAGAAATCAACCCTTGCACTGCACAACTTTCATCACCAAATAAATGATCAATAGCGCCCAAGTCTTAAGGGTGGTCAAAAATAGGGTATCTATAGATACCTTCAGCAAGAAGGAGTTGATTTTCATGAAACCTTTAGCTCAGTGGCTAAGCAGCCCATCATTCGCATATTCCTTTGTTTGGTTCTTCATTTTCACTGGCCTATTCATCAGTTATACATTTCTAATGCCTTTCTTCATGGCACATTAGATGAAGAAGTTTATATGCTTCAACCCCCAAGTTTTGTTCAATCTTCTCACCAAGTATGCAGGCTCAAGAAAGCTCTATATGGGCTTAAACAAGCTTCTCGAGCTTGGTACTCTACTTTTTCTAAGTTTCTGCTCTCTCAAGGCTGTGTTAATAGTCACTTAGATTCTTCTCTCCTTGTTCAACATACGTCCACAAGTCTTCTCATTCTTATAGCCCATGTTGATGATATCTTGGTTACTGGCAGTGATTATTCTCTTATTACTCAGTTTATTCACCACATGCATACTGTGTTCTCTATGAAGGAATTAGGTACTATGTCCTATTTCTTGGGGATCTCTATTCAATCCTTGCCTCATGGTTATTTCTTGTCTTAAGCTAAATATGCAACTGAACTCCTTCACAAGGCTGGTTTGACTGATTGCAAACCTTGTTCTACTCCTTTAGCTGTCAAACCTTCTACTTCTTCTGCAGATGCTCTTTCCTTTTCCAACGTTGGAAAAGGAAACCATTCTCTATATCGAAGCCTTGTTGGTGGTTTGCAGTATCTCACTATTACCCGGCCTGACTTAGCCTTAACTGTTAATCAGGTATGCCAGCATATGCATCTTCCTACTAATGCTGATTTTCAAGCAGTCAAACGACTGTTGAGATATGTGAAAGGTACTCTTCATCATGGTCTTTATTTCACTTCTGGCCCATTTTCTCTCCACGCATTTTCTGATTCCAACTGGGCTGGAGATAGTCTTGATCGAAGATCCACTTCTGGATATTGTGTCTATTTGGGTCCCAATTTGATTTCTTGGAGTGTTAAGAAACAATCCATTGTTTCTAGATCTTCAACTGAGGCTGAGTATAGGGCCTTGGCTAATGCCACTGCAGAAGTAACTTGGTTGCAACAACTCCTTAAAGACATGCATGTCACTGCTTCTTCTATTCCTGAGCTCTAGTGTGACAATCTATCTGCTATGGCCTTGGCTACTAATCGTGTTTTTCACTCTCATTCTAAGCATATTGAAATTGATTGCCACTTTATTCAAGACAAAGTTGTTGCCAAACTTATTGATTTGAAGTATGTGCCTACCACAAATCAGGTGGTTGACATCTTTACCAAACCTCTTTCTACCTCTCGTTTTCAGTATTTGAAGGACAAGTTTCTTGTGCTACCTTGCCTCATCAGCTTGCAGGGGGCTGATAAGATTCTAACTAAATCAACTGAATCCAAGCAGCTAACTAATGAATCAAAGCTGCAACTGAAGTCTTACTCATCATCTTAGTTATCACTGCCAAAGAGAGAGTCAGCATTGGTGTCTCATATATCACAGTCGTGTGTTGATAGTGGTTCTCAAAATAATATATGTAACAGTTGTAAAGTTTGTTAATTAGTTAGAAGTGTTTGTTAGTGAGTTAGTTAGTTTACTTGTGTATATAATCTCTTACACTGTTTGTATTCTATTCATTCAATGAAAAATAAACTGAACTTCATTCTCTTCAAAAACTAAACCAAGCAAGCCCTTGGTTTCCAAAACCTCTCATCAAAAGAAAAAGCCTCTAAGTAATAGAGCATGAAAGAAATGGCCTGAAGTGAGAGGGTTTATAATGAAGAATGAAATGGCAACAAGTAAAAGCGAAGCGAGATTGTTGCAAGTAATAAGAAAAATCCCTACACATATTGTTCTTCACGTTGAAGGAGACACGCATGAAAGACATGCTACCATGTATAGAGCCCAAGCTCAATCCCATGTAGGTTGGATGATTTTTTTTGAAGATGATCCACACCCACTCATTAATTTTCGATTTCTCTAGTCATGAGTACACCAATCCCAGCTCTTCAAATGGAGTTCGTAGTGGTTTGTCTAGGAAATAAATGTCTTAGGCCCAAAGCCATCTTAACTCTTGAGAGAGAGAGAGAGAGAGAGAGAGAGAGAGAGAGAGAGGAAAAGCAAATTATCCTTTTTCTTTTTTTTTCTCTTTAGGATGTAACTTGTTCTCTTGTTTAAATGATATTTTCGCTGATTACCAAAAATAATAATTCTTATGCAATTAGTCCTCTAAGTAATGCCATCTTGTACACTAAACCTCATAACTTCAATCCAAAATTGAAACGCCACCAACTTTGTAGACACATAATTTTTCATTTTTTGAAGCTAAGCAATCTTCCAAATGGAAGACCTAATCCTCAATTCCCTTTCGTAAATCTGGTTTTTTTTCATTGCATCAAAGAGTACCCTATTGTACAGTGGCGGAGTCGGGATTTTAATTACTGAATTGAAATCTAAACAAAATTTACAATCCAATTTAACTTAATTTTTATTTGATGGCAAAATTAAAAATTAGTGCGATGCAAAAATTATAATTAAATATAAGCTCAAGTTAACCAATTAAATTATATAAAAATGCACACACAAAAAGAGATATAGAGAGGGATATAGAAAGAAATAAAAGAAAGGGTAAATAATTAGTACATAGGGCTGCTATATATCATTTGTTTTTTTCACCGCTTTGAAACACTGAATCACATAGTAGTATATTATTAGTTGTTATTAATTATGTAATAATTATTTATAAATAAATGAACTAATTATGAGTATTTATATAAGAGGTGATAGAAAATCAATGACATATAACATTTCTCTAATATAAAATTTATAAGAAAATCTTAACATAATTAAACAGTTAAAGTGACAAATTAAACATATATATATATTTTAAAAAAGGTAAAAAAATAAAAAAAAATAGTGATATAAACATTTCACAACATTACTTGAAGGTTTAAATTGAAACTTTTTTTTTTTTTTTTTTTTTTAAACAAAAGACAAGCATAATTTTCTAAAAGTTGAGGGGGGCACGTGACCCCTTGAGCCTCGCGTGCCTCCACCCCTGCTACTAGACAATGGTATGAAACATATAAATGTTTCAAGTTTTAATTTAACTCAAAGCATAATTTATTTAAGATAATAACAGCAGAGCTAGAAACCCTATTATAGTTGAGCTAAGCTACTGATATCAATAGGATAAGCGTCATATGAAGTCTGAGCACTATAAGCTCTGGTTCCGATGAATGCATTTGTAACCTCAGTCGGATGAAATCCATCCCAGAATGCATAGATGCTCCGGTTACTGCATGGAACTTGATTAGGCATACATTGTCCCTTACCCATGTTTGAGGATACAATGCAACATGGAGCATTTGAAATTGTAATACCTGAAACAAATCACTTTTATCAGTATTTCGCTTAATTTCATTCTATAGAAATACTTTGCACATAATTATAAAATACAAAATAAAAGAAGATTTACAATATGAATACAAGAGATATAAAATTGAAGTAACATACCAACAGTGGATAGATTCCCTGAAGAAATTTCAGTAACATTTATATAGGTGAATTTTGCGTCAGTCAGATCATTATTGAGGTCATCAACAAGTGACTTGAGTTGGTCATTGAAAAGTTTAACATCATTGTCAATCTCCAACACACATTCGGTTCCATTGGTGTCATACGTAGTCATTTCAGCTGGAGCGCAACCTATTAGACCAAGTGCGAAGATTGCCATTTTTTTTGCTCCAAGCTTGTGCAGAGTCTATTATAACCAAAGAAAAACAAAAAAATAAAAATAAAATAACCATCTCAAAGTATATGCCCATTGTAATAAAATTATAAAATTACAAATTGTAATACCAACCCTTAATTGCTGAGAATATTCTTCAATTAGGGCAGACGCATATTGTTCTGGTGTATATAAATGACTTGTAGGATAATACTCCGGCAATAAGTAGTTGTTAATGTAATCATTACTTCCCATTCCAATTGAATATATGCACTTGCTTAGGTAATTTGCAGCCGCCTCTTCACCCCCTAGTAAGGTGGCAATGCGTGATACTATGGTCTGATGATTTAGTAACTGATTATTCATGCTGATCCGATCGCCCTGGTTGGAAATATGAAAAGTTATTGTTTGCACCTGATTCTATGAAATGCTTAAACCATCAGCTATATGTAGATAACATGGAAATTTGCTATGAAAGAGTATCCTGTAATTATAAGAAGTAAATAAGCAATCTAGGCATAGTTGTAATAATGCCTATCTCAAATAGGGTTTTTTTTTTTTTTTTTTTTTTTTTTCCAAAATAGGAGAAAAAAAAAATATTTATGTTATTTCTATTATTCACATTCTATTGTGTCATCTTAATTGAACAAAGGCTTGTGTGTGCTCTATTTGGGGTCATACTTTCTCTTCAACCAAATACTTTTAACAATTGATGAGAGAAAATTTTCAAGATGCACGAGTTAATGAATTAATCAAAAAATTTCTAAGTTTGGAGTATGTGTTAACAAAACAACATGCATGTGCGCTCGCGCGCGCGCACACACACACACACCATCTAATTACCAGTTCTTCTCCAGTTTCATCGCGAATTCCTGCACCTCCTGATCCATAGTTTACACCCATAAGGATGCCCTCTGAGCCTCTTTCAGTTGAACAAGGTGGAGTTAAATTGCCAAAACCTAGAAATTGACCTGGAAAGTGCACTTAAAATGAGCATGTTAATAGTGGCAAGCAAGCCATTATTTTCAATAGCAGTATCAGTAAACATATTAGTATCGGTTGTGATGTAACAATATCAGGACTAGGAAGTGATATGATATTTAAATGAAATTTGGTGTTATCAGCCACAAAAAATATTTTTATAGCAACTAAACCATTTGTATTTGACTCTGAACCAACAGTATTAGTTGTGAAATGGCTCATAAATTTGCTATAAGAGAATACGTATCCAAAACCGGTTGATACAAATGTAATTTTTATACCAACCGATATATCGAGCGCATCAATATAGCACTACAGTGTCCAACAGAACCCAAATCTTAAGCCAACATATTACTGTCTAATACAAATTGAACAATTCCATTGTCTATTAATGTAGGGTTCGAAAATATAAAAATTGTTCAGAAACAAAAATCATGAAAAATAAAAATAAAAATAAAAAGCAATTGTAGTTTGATAAGTTTAACTAGTTGGACAAAATGAGAATTTACTTTAAAACACACGGCTTTTTCCTCTAGCTAACTGGAATATGGTTGTGAGAAAGAGTCGTGGACTCACAAAGTTGCTGCTTGGTGGGTGGGGAATTCAGTGGCTTATTGATTGGTGGGGAATTCAGTGGGTTATTCCCAGATCCATAGATGGTCTCTTCCTCTGGTGGATGGGATGGAAGTTTAGAAAGAAAGTTAATCTGGTATGGAAGGCCCTCCCAGCAGCTGTGGTGTGGTCTGTGTGGAGATATAGAAATGAGTGTGTGTTTAAGGCAGTCCAGCCCAATTTTCAGGTTCTGTGTGAATGCATCAAGGTGAGACTAGCAATCTGGATGAGATCTCAGCTCAGGGATGTTTCATTTTCAGTTATTGATGTTGTGTTTAATTTCCCACAAGTCAGGTGTTGTCTAGGATCTTCTTGAACTCAGAGGCACTGTTTAGCTGGCAGATCTAAGATGCTTGTTGATGCATTGGTACTGGTATGGCTTAGCAGAGTTGATCTAGCTGTGTTTTTTTTGCTGCTGCACTGGGGGGTACTGGAGTTTGGTTTGGATCTGGTCCTGTGGTTGATTGTACTGGTTCTGATACTCTGAAGCAGGGGCAGTGGTCTGATCTTGTTCTGTACTGAGGAAGAGGAATGGGTCTGCTTCTGTTCCAGTCTTGCATAGCTGTGAGGATTGGTCTAGCCCTCAAGTTCTATGTGTCAGTGTGTTCTGAGAACTGGTTATGCAGCTTCTGTTTATACAGTTTTTGTGAATGTGGAATGGTCTTGTGGAGTCTACAATGCAGCTCTAATGTGGAATCTGGGGTAGTTGGTGTGGTTGATCTTTTTTGGATGTTTAATGTGGCTGCCTGCTGCTCTGTATGGGGAGGTCTGCTGCTCTGTCTGGGGAGCAAGTATGCTGGCTATAGGATTGGGGAGCAAGTGTGTTTGATCTGTGTGCCTTTGTTATATGCAGGTGGATGGCTGTGTGACTCTGTCAACAGTGTTGCTGCAGCACTAATGTGGAATCTGGAGCAAGTGTGTTTGATCTGTGTGCAATTTCTGTGCTGCTGGTAGAAGGCTGCTCTGGTTCAGTTTGGTTATATTCAGGCTTGGGTGCGGAGTGGGGTGCAATCTGCAGCATATTCTGTGAGTTAGGATTCAAGATGGTTTTTCTACCAGATTCAGAATATGGTGTGCAGATTTTATGTGCAGATTTTAGGAAGGCTGTCTAATAGTGCTCATCTGCTGGTTGGTTTTGTTTTGATGTGTATTGTGCAGATGATTGCTGCTGATGTTTGCTTGTTTGGTTGGAGTGGCTGGTTTTGTTGTTTTTTATTCTTTTTGTTTGGTTCCTTCTGATTGGTGTCTCACCAATCTGGGCTTAGTGCTAGCAAATGAATGTGCTTCCTGTGCGGTGCCAACTTAGTTGGGATCGTGAAGGTTAGCTATGATGCTTTGTGCACTCCCCATCTTTATTGATGTAATTTATGCATTTTTTGTGTTATTATATCAATAAAGTTTTTTTGCTGATCAAAAAAAAAAAACAAAGTTGCTGCTTGAAAACAACTTTGAAAAGTGATTTTTTGCTATAAAAACAAAAAAAAACAACCATAACTGTTTGTCATCAGTTGAAAATTTTAAATCTCACATTAGCTTTTTGAACTCACTAAAAATAGTTATTTTAATAACTTCCTAAACCGATTAGTTGTCTTAGCTGTAAAAATAGTTCCAAAAAAAAGTTGACTAAAAAAGTCAACCTCAAACCTAACCTAAACTGCAGTTAATTGGAGAGGATCCGAACCCTATTTTGAAAGTGATTAGCAATGCAAACAATAAATGCACTTATGGTTAGTGGTATGGTAATGTTAGAACAAAAAAAATTCAGATAGAGAAAAAAAAAATTTCAAAAACTTAGTTTTTGGTCTGAATTTAACCTTTATATGATGGAATTCACGCTTAAAATAAATTTGTATCACACTTTTCCTTTTAGGGTATTTGTGTACTTGAGAGAGAGAATTCTTGAGGTTTAGCATTAGTAGTAAGATGTAATTGGATTAAGATTAGTAAGTTGGAAATAATTACAACCAAGTCCTCATCATTACCTAGTATGTTCACCACTTGCATTAATGCAGAATTTCTGTAACTGTGCTCATTCATACAAATCCTCCCACCAACCTATAATGACAAACAAAATATGTGTACACCAGTTAGTGCAAAAAATATAATCTCTTCACTAGAGAAATAATTAGAGCATATTATATTAATTAAATACCGATAGTTGCGGAGTTTGATCTCTAATCCCAGAAGCTGCAGATGCATCATAATTCACTCCTAGTATGGCTTGATCTTTTACAGTTGCATAGGGAGGAATATAATCATCAAAGCCTAGTAACTCAGCTGCAAATAAATAAAACAAGTTTCAACTTTCTATTCCATTCCATGGCATATGAATTGTGATGAATTGGGTTGAAAGGCACTATAACATATAAGAGTTTTAGAGACTAAAATTTTTTGTCTCTAAACGTGAAAATTTTGTTGCAAAAAATATTTAGGGGCCAATTTCTATCGTTGTGAGGATAGTCGCTAAAAAGTCATCCCGACAAATAAAAAATAAGACTTTTAGCGACAAGATTTTGAAAATGTCACTAATAAGTACACTTTTAAGGACAAAATAATTTGGTCTCAAAATGGTTTATTTTTTGAGATAAAAAATTTAGTCACAAAAAGATAATAATTTATAACTAATGTCTAATTTTCGTTGCTAAAAATATAATAACGACACTTTTCAAAACAAAAATATTTGACTCCTAAAAAACAATTTTGTCCCTAAATTTGGGTTTCTAAAACCTTAATTTTTTGCAGTAACACCAAAATTTTTACAAATTTTGTAGCATAAAGATGTAGTAGTATCAGTTTTTAAAAGCATTTCAATGGGGGCTCTTTTTACAAAACTCAGTCAAATCATTATGCATAGGTATTTTATAAATTTGCAATCTGTATATAAATACTCAAATATTTAATTTGATGAGCTTAAAGTTTCCCTTTTGCAGGCTCTTGGAGATGAAATTTTTTACGTACACAAAGTTTCTAATAACATAAACTTAAACATGTAAATCATCAGTTTCACAACTAGGACACTGTTCATTTCATGCTCATAGGTTGCATCAATAAGCCCAAAGGCAAGCCAACCAGAACCTAAAATATTTGGGCTGATCATGGGCATTCGAGGTGGGCCGTGACCCAGACAATTTTCCTGGCCAAGTGGACTACATGAGACCTGCCATTTTAAAACTTGTTTTTACAATGTTTGTATTTTATTAATTAGTCCCAAATGGGCCAAGTCCAGCTCTGAGCCCATACTCACATTAATAGTTCTTAAATTTAGAAATTTAGAATGGGCCTTGCCCAAGTCGGATCCCTAAATCATAAATTTAGAAGAAAAAAAAATTTTAAAATGTTACGTGAAATTTGTAAGAAGGAAACGTAGCACTCTTCAAAGTTACTCTAATAATATAAACATTATGTTACCTCGGAGTAAATAACCTTGACTATCTACTCATCTATCTATATTATCTGAATAAAAAATTATTAAGTACTTCTAGAATACCATGTGTTTGTATACCTTTATTAATCATCATTCATCATATCCCTTCAAGTTTCTCAATTATCCAATACAAAATCATAATATCTCACATATTCTCTACCAATCATAATATCATGAAATAGCACGTGGTCGTGCTCTCTTTACCTAAGTCCGATCCCTAGACCATAAATTTAGAAGAAAAAAGATTCAAAAATCTTACATGAACTTTGTAAGAAAGAAATGTATATAAATGAAAAATGATTGATCCCTTGATTGAGGCTTCTTAGTTCCACCCCCAATGATGTGATTAAGACCCATGTGAAGTGATTTCATACTCCTCTGTCTTTCATCTTTAGCATCTATAATTCCACATTATTGATGGTGGAATTGAGAGAGCAAAATCAGGGGAATAATTCATTTTTCATACACTATTGGAGCACACACCCACTCTCTAAACTAACAAATATTAAAAACACACAAATGGATCCCACTTCTATCACTTTGTGTTATATAACTTTAAAACACAAATTTGTGATATACTTTTACTTTTTAATGATCTTCAATGAAATTTCCCAAAATTATGTATAGCATGAAGTAAAATTATGTATTGAAGATCCACTTGGCAGTAGTGATGTGGTTCTTCTTGTATAATTTTGTGAAAATAACATGTCAGAGGTTTTTTAAAAAAATTAATTACAAATGCAAGATAAAGTTTATTATAATTTTACTTTTTAATATATATATATAATTTATCACTAATCTGTAAGTATTTTTAATATGAACTGAAATGAAAGAAAAGTGCTAGAGAACCACAATTTGAACTCCTAAATTTACCTATAATGATGTGGTAAGGGAGGCTCTACACAAATAAGTGCGTAATAAATCAAAAGAAATGCCGCATCCCCCATTTCATCATCAATTGCACATCTAATGAGTGACAAATAATACTAACCAATCAATTTTTTTTAAATTCTTCTCTCTCCTTTCAAAATTATTTACCACCTCATTAGTGGGATGATGAAATAGGGGGACGTAGCAAGACTCGTAAATCACATGTTAATATTTATCATGCCAAATCATTGTGAATCAAATTATGGAAGGTTTTTTGTGTCTTAAACATTTTCCAAAATGAAATTACCCCAATAATTTTCATGCTTGTAGTCAATGGGTAGAGATGTGCACAGTACGCTTCAGACGATTTGATAATAAAATTATAAACTAAATCGTGAATGACGGATTGACAAATAACTAGGTTTGGGGCGATTTCAATTTGTTAGTTGATTAAGAAATATTCTTAAACAATTATCAAGTATTTGCATAATATATAATACTAATTTCTAATATTTTTCATATATATAATATAAACTAATTTTATATAATATTTTTCATATATATAACTATTAATTTGTAATAAATTTCATATCTTAAATCTCTCTCATATTTATTTTTACTTTGATTTGTTATTAGAGGTTAAAAATATATATATATACTAACTACAGCAGAGCAGAACGATTTCGAAGGCGGATTATAAATTTTATAATACCATCCACGATTAATGAATAAATGGGTACAGATAGATATAGATTAAATGATTTTAACGAATTGAACGGCATTATATACACCCTTAGGAATGGGAATGACTAACTTAGTTGGAATTATTTTGTTCCGCTATAATACTATTTTAGCATTCATCCGTGATCTATATTGATGTAATATATTTGTATGTTTATCAATATAGTTCTTTTTTTGCCTATAAAAAGGAATGGTAATGACCAACTTTATTGTAGGCTTTTCAAATTTGTGAGCCACAATTTTCTCTTTATTTAAAAGAAACATTATGGTACATGTCTTTTAAAAAGTATATATTATATACACCTTATAATTAAAATTAAAAAAACGTATAATTTTATATTTTTTGAGTTATAATTAAAAAATAGATATTTGTCATAATTAAATATTATATAAGACATAATTAAACATATTATAATGATATCAAAATTAAAAAAAATGATATAATTAAAAGTATACATTATAAAGGGTGTACTTTTTCTTTTTTTCTTTTTTTTTTTTTTGATCATAAAAAAAAGGGCTCTGTGGTGTCGTCACAGCCCCTGTGGGCCCTGACCCCGAAATAACCAGTTGCCAGCCAAGAATTAACCTCCACTATGTGAGGGACCCACCACTGAGGCATCAGTGGAGCTCATTATAAAGGGTGTACTTTGGAAAAGCACGTGAAGATTGAGGGGCTTGACAGCCTGTCGCATTGCACCGACGACGTTATTAGCGAAAAGTAAGGACAAAATCTTATACATTATATTGTTATATATTTTTGTGATAGCGTTGTACTTTTTTATGTAAATAATTTTTATTCACAAAATATATGGCAATACTATGTAATATTACTATGAAAATGTGTAATTTTATTTTTAATCACAAATTATCGTAATTCTTACCAAAAAATATATAATATTTACTATAAAAAAACATAACACATCACAAAAATATATAATAATGTGCATATGATACACACCATAGAATTTTTCTTTTCACCTTTAATAAAACCAAAATTAAAGTCAACAAATTACATTTTTTTCCAATAAAAAAAATTAATTTTAACCTTTCTTTTTAAATTTTTTATTTTTTATTTTTTCCGAATTTACCATCCTCACAACTCCTACTGATACACTCACTATTAACCCCCAATCGGTATGTGTTAGGATTTTTCACCAAGAGTTTGTTTGAGTAGTTTTTTGGCTAATAAAATAACAAAAATATTAAAATAAATTGTCAAATCATTGTCTCTATTTTTTAATAGAGAGAGATTTGTTTTACATATTTTAATACAATATTATATTATTAACGCTGTATTTAATTGAGGAATTTGAGAAGAGATTTAGAAAATGAAATGAAAAAAGTGTGTGAAACTAAGTGAAATGTAAGTATATTTTATTCATATTTCACTTATCTTTTCTATTTCTCTTTTCAAAACCCTTCCTAAATCCTCCAACCAAATTTAAAAAAATACAACATAAATTTAAAAAAATAAATTTAATTTTTTTTTTCTTGAATAGCACTACTATTTTATGTATACATTTACTATTTTTCTAAGAACTGTATATTCACTATTACAAAAAAAAGTTAAAGGGCAAATTATCTACACGTCTCCTGAGGTTGAACGAAATTACAGACTTTTTCCCTGAGGTTTTAAAAATTACATCACATCCCATCGCAATTAACGCCGTTAACAGATATCATAAATTGACTAACATGCCCTTTTGACAAATAAGGGAAAATTACCTACACTCCGTTGAGGTTTAGCTAAATTACAGATTTTCTCATGAGATTTAGCTAAATTACATATTCCCCCCTGAGTTTTAGCTAAATTATCATTTTTAAATAAGTTATGAAATGCAAAATTAAAATGGAAAAATATTTATCACACTAAAAAAAATTAAGGTTTTAGAAACTAAAATTTAGGGATAAAATTATTTTTAGGAGACCAAATATTTTTGTTGTAAAAAATGTCGTTACTATATTTTTAGCAACGAAAATTGCACATTAGTGATTAATTATTATCTCTTTGCTATCAAATTGTTTGTCTTAAAAAATAAACCATTTTAAAACTAAATTATTTTGTCCCTAAAAGTCTATTTATTATTGACATTTTCACAATTTTATCACTAAAAGTCTTATTTTTGACTTTTCAGGGTGACATTTTAGTAACTATCCTCACGACGATAGAAATTAGTCCATAAATATGTTTGCAACAAAATTTTCACTTTTAGAGATTAAAAAAATTGTTCTCTAAACTCTTATATGTTGTAGTGTCAGATGGTGAAAATATCATAAAATTAACAAATAATTAAATAAGTTAAAAATATAAGAAATGGCTTGTCAAAAAAAATTTAGTATATGTTTGGTTTGATTTTTAGAAATTTTTTTAAAATTTTTTTAAAAAAAATTAAAAATTAATTTGGTTAAGAATAAAAAATAAAAAAATAATTGTTATTTTTCTATAATTTTACCTTTTGAGTGGTTAGAAATAATTTCTACAAATTAAATATATTTTTTTATATTTATTTTTATTAAATTATTTTTTATTTTTTATTTTTAAATTCTTAATTTTTCTTTTTGTTAAACAACAAATAGAACATGGTTCAAAAAATTTATATATATATATTTTTCCATCTAACGTAATTCTTTTGTAAATTTTGTTGATTTATCAAAGAGATTTCAATAAGGACAAATATCATCAATCAATTTATATTTTGGTAATATCAGCTAATCATTCTTAACATTTAGTTAACGATAGGTGTTAAATTGTTATGCGAATATAAACCTCGAGGACTGAGATGTAATTTATAAAACTTTAAAAAAGAACCTGTAATTTAATTAAATCTCCAAAGAGGTGGAGGTAATTTGCCCAAAGTTAAACCATCACAATTTGTGATCGCGATAGTATCAAATCTCGACTTTTCGCATCCCAAGTGTGATATACATGAATGTGATTTCCATCACATTTCAAAACCGTGAAATTAAACTTAAAAAACTGAAATTAAAATTTTAGAAACATCCAGTGGGTTTAGTTTGAGTTTTTTAGATTAAGTTTTTTAAAAATTGAGTTTTTTTATTTTTGTATTTTTTTGTTTTTAGTGAATATTTTTTAAATTTTAAACATTTTTTTTTTACTTTTTTAGATGCACCTTAGTTAGATATATCTAAAAAGTAAAAAATTTGTGAAAAAATATTTTAAAAAATTAATAAATACATAAAAATATAACAAATGTACTGAATTCTTGTATTTTTTTTTATATTTTTGGTATTTAGTGAATTTTTAAAAGATTTTTTTTACAATTTTTTTTACTTTTTAGGTGTATTTATGTTAGGTGTGTCTAAAAAATAAAAAATTGCTTAAAATATTAAAAAAATTCAATAAAAATAAAAAAACACAAAAAATAAAAATATAAAATTTTTTAAAAAGTACTTTCTGGAAAATGAAAACAAGCAAGGTTAATATTTGAGTTTCATTACTACCAAATTTTATCATGCGATGGTACGAGGAGACTTCTCATTATGGGACGAGTGATGATATATAAAAATTTCAACAGAAGTGTACTTTTTAAATTTTTTTTTTTTTTAATTTAGTGATGTATAAAATAGATAATTAACTTTTTAATTAAGATAGCACTATTCAAAATTTTATATACGCCATATTTGGTTTGTATTTGTAAAATAATTTTGAAAAATAATTTTTTTCGAAAGAGTTAACAAAATTTAAAAATTTGCATAGTTATATATTTTGAAAATAATTTTAGAATTTCAGAGTTTGAGATGATTTATTTTTATTTTATTTTTGTAGTTGAATAAATAGGTGTGAAAAAAAAATGATTGATTGATGTGTGTGATGGGAGTGTTCAGTGGAAATTATAGAAGCAATTTATAACTCTTTTTAGTTTGGGAGTTTGTGCAAAACTATTTATTAGGTAAAAAATAACTTAAATAAGTTTAAAAAAATGATTTTTCAAAAGTTAGAAGAGTGGTGCTTTTAGTTTTTGATTTTTAGTTATCAATTTTTAGCTTAAAATAATATTCACCAAACACCTTTGATGTGAGAGAATGATAGAGGAGAAAGAAAAAGTGATTGATTGACATTAATAAAGAAAAAAAAAATTAATTTTAGACATTTTTTTAAAATAAAAAAAAAATCAACCAAACAAATTTATAAAAAAATTTCTTAAAAATTGTCTCTCAAGAGACAAATCAAACAATATTATAGTGCTTTAAGTTTTAACTCATCATTATTTTTATAATTTTAAAATTATTATTGAAACATCATTTTTATTTTTTTGTGATTTTTTTTTTTTTTTTTTTTTTTTTTGAAACAGTGTCCACTCAGACTTTGGCTGGTGGGTGATGTCATTGTTGCGTGGCTTGCCCACAAGAGGAATGAGGGCGTGAAAAAAAGTCAAAGCACGCAACAAAAATAAGAGAAATAAAATAAGAAGAAGAAAATTTTTTAAAAAAATAAAAGGAAAGGCTTATTTATAAGTCCTTTTTTAAATATTTATGGTAGGTTAAGTCTTGTATAATTTCTTACAGAGTCTCAAGTCTTATTTAAATAGAAATGTATTTCATAAAATCTTACATAAACGTAACGTGACGTGACACTTATATAAACGTAACGTAACGTAATTTAACGTGACACCTATATAAACGTAACGTAACGTGACACTTACATAGACGTAACGTGACACCTACATAAACGTAACGTGACATGTCACGTTACGTTTCGTAAACTTAATGAGTTTTTATTTTTTTAAATTGAATGTGAAAATGTTTCTGGTTTATATTTGTGTCACGTTACGTTTCATATAAATATGATCTATGGTAATATTCAATTTCCTATATAAGAAATTGAATTTTGCCATAGATCATAGGTGTCACGTTACGTTTATGTAGGTGTCACCTTACATTACGTTTATGTAGATATGATTTATGGTAACATTCAATTTCCTATATAGGAAATTAAATGTTGTCATAGATCATAGGTGTCACGTTACGTTTATGTAGGTGTCGCGTTACGTTTATGTAGATATGATCTATGGTAACATGCAATTTCCTATAGGAAATTGGATGTTACCATAGATCATAGGTGTCACGTTACGTTTATGTAGGTGTCACGCTACGTATAGGTGTCACGTTACGTTTATATAGGTGTCACATTACGTATAGGTGTCACGTTACGTTACGTTTATATAAATATGATTTATGGTAACATTCAATTTCCTATATATGGTTTTACTATTATTTATGATATTAACAACTAATATTTAGGGTAAATGTGTCAACAAACTTCCTACAGGACTTATGAGAACATAAGTTTTTTAGTAGGACTATATGTAGCATAAGTCTCCCTAATAGGACTTATAAATAATTTTTCCAAAAAATAGAAAAATAATATCAAACTTATGAAAATATAGGTGATGTATACATGACATTTGTGCAAATGAACATTCTACTCGCATGGGTTTATAACAATTTTTTTAATTATCAAAGTTATAAAAATATAAGTAATACATGTTAACCAATATCTCACTAGTTAGGGAGCTTTGATACTACTAATGCATTGTCTTGTTACATATTATGCATTTTTATAATAATATTACGTAATTTTTTAATAAAGTTACGACAATTTTTAATTTGAAGATAAGCATTTTGTGATTAGTTACACATTTTATGATTCAAAAATATTTTGATGAAAAAATATGTAAATTATCACAAAATACGTAATTTTATTTTTGAATAATAAATTATAACTCTAATAATTTTCAGAAATATTATAAAACTTGAGGGGAGAGAGAGAGAGAGAGAGAGCTGACCAATGACATCCACTAAATTTTTGCCATTGGAAAACCTTCCAGTTGGACCGTCGGAGAAGTCAATTCCATAGGGGGAATAATCAGCTTTGGCGGTGGTAGCAAGGTTATTGTTATTCCCATTATCAACCAATGAATCACCAAATATGAAGTAACAAGGCACTTGTGCTTCTGCCTCACACTCATTCCCATTCATGAAAATCAGACCCACCACCACCACACACACCATCAACCATTCCCTAACCTCACCACCCTTCATAACAATGAACCCAATCCACCCCCCAAAAAAATAATAATAAAAGGAAAGCTTAGTGAAGCAAAGAAAGGTGGGTTGTTGATGCAAAATGAGAATGGTTGGCAAGTGTATAATGATTTAAGAAGCTATATATATAGACGTAGGGAAACACAATGACAGAGGGGAGTAGGGACACTACTTTGATGCAGATAGAGGGTGCCCTGTGTCTTAAGCTTTATAGTTGTAAAAAGTTAGGTCTGTTCATTAACCTCCTCCACCCCACCTTCCTCCAATGGTCGAATGGTAAATTATGTCCTATATATAGCAATCAATTTTTTATTAGCTTAAATTATAAATGTCACTCTAATTTTTAAATTATTTCTTTTCAAATTATTTAGAATGTTTGGTGCACGTACACCACGTGTCGGTGTGTTCATCGAATAACATTTATTGTTTTTGTTCACTATGTTATGTTATTATTATTATTTTTTTACCAGGAATCACAGTTCTAAATATTGAAAAATCAAACCACCGGTTCGGATATAGACCGGTATAGCAGGGAGAATGAAATTCGTAGTCGTAGCGGCCGAGTCCCGGTACGTAGCGGCTTGAATCCGATACACAGGGCGATGCAGCCGGATTGTCGCCGATACGGATGAAAATCAGCCCAAAAAACTGCTCGTGGCTCCGATGCTATTTTTGGTTTTGGATTGCTAGTCTTTACTAAAGTGAGAGTGCAGCTATGAGGTTCATGAGGAGGTCGTGCTGTCCTTCGGCGGCTTCTGATGTGTTTCAAAATGCTTTTCTGGTCGTGCGCCGTTGAGTGAAGCTTTGAGGCTACAAGAAGCTAAGTATGATACAGGGAAAGTGGGGCGCAGTGTATATATTTTATATAAATGTATATTCATAGTTTTGGGCCAAGACATTTTGCTGAAGAAAGTGGTTGTTTTGAGTAATCTTGGGCCCATATGTCTCTTTAACCAACTCATGGGTATAGTTGGTGTACTGCTGTGGGTTTATTTCAAATTGTAGATAATTAAAATTTATAATTGAGACTAAAATAAATATATATTATTTAGTTGAAAATGAGTCAAAAGTATTCATACATATCAAAATTTTGATTAAAATGTGACAAATTAAGGCTAAAAGAGTATAAAAAAAAATGCATAAAATTGAGTTTCAGAGGATTGCTAATGATTTTTAAAATTTTACGGCCGTGACACCCGATTCCTGATACGTACCGGCCGATACTACCGATATCGATACTCCGCGATCGATACCGTTATGTTACCCGATACTGCGATTTAGAACTATGCCGGGAAACCTCAAGACTGGATTTACTTATGACCCTAATCTTACAAGTCAACCGGGGAAGGATGTTGAGGAATTCACCCCTCACCTCCTAATTTCAATCAAGGGCTATAAGGAGGTTGGTATAAATTTCGAACCCAAAATCTTTGGTCACGCAGACCATTATCTTACCACCTCATCTAACTTTTGGAATTTCTTCTTCTTCTCACAGTTATTTTTTTCCTTTTCCATATTGTATTATGAATAATGCTAAACCTTTTACACTATTTAGTTAGTTTATTATTTTTGAACAATTTACTTTTATAACAATATTTAATTTATCATTTGATATGACACATTTACAATTATTGATATGGAAGTCTTCTATGTGACAATTAAAAATGTGCTATCTCAAATAATAAATCTAATATAATATAAAAAGATGATACATACAATATTATTTTCGTCTTATACATGTTGTAGATTAAAAAGTCATTGAAACTTTTTTTTGGAGGGGGGGGACTGAAAAGTCATTGAAACTGAAATCTCCATAAAAAAATTTTTGAGGACTAAAATCTCCGTAAATTGAAGGGAACGATTATTACAAACACCCGTGGCACCCGTACACATATCATAACAGCACTATAAAAATTTGTAATTTTTACTATAAAATAAGAGCAACGATTCTCTCCTTGCATTCTCTCTTTCACTTCCTTCTTGTAATGGTCAAGATTTATCCAAAAAGAATTTAATAGCTCAGATTACTTTATTAAAAATTAAAAAATAATTTTTTTAGAATGATCTACACTATTAAATTTTCTTAAAATGAATTTTGACTATTGTAAGGAAAAAGTGGAGTAAGAAAGAGAAGGAGAGCATCCTTGCTTAGCGTGTCTTCTCACCATCAAAAATAAAATCTGTTTTACCAAAAAAACAAAAGTTAAACTTTTACTATAAACTTGGTCATTCCTATCTTTAAAGTGCATACCATTAATTTATCATTCTCAACTTTTAACAAAAACGTGACATAATACACCCTATACACCGGTCCTAACTTTTAGAGGCTCAAAACGAGCTTAAAAAAATAGAGCATTTATATATGTACATTTTTTTTTCCTTCTGTACTAACATAAAATTTATTTTTATATATAAATATTAAAAGTACTAGTTTATTATTTAAAATATTGTATTAATGAGTGAATAATTATAAATAAATAAAATCACAATAAATAAAATATTATATTTTTTGAGCAATTTCATATGATTTTTGTTGTTAACATAAATCATAATTGTCAAGAGATGTAGATCATAATTATTGAGATAGATTTTGGACATCTGCAACGGGTAATATTATTTATTTATTCATTTTTTCTTTCTCATATAACTGATTGAATGTAAAAATATTATCAATCTGTACATTTGACAAACAACCATTCATAACATTTAAATACTTCACGACTATAATTTTTTTTTTTTTAATTTTCAATAAAACTATAATGAAATTGAATAGCCAATTTTAAACCTCTATATGGATTGATTATTCCATCACAATGGTGAATGATAATTCCATATAATGTACTTTTTTTTTTATCATTTTTTGAATACTAAATGTGAGAATCAATATTATGATAAGATGATTATTTCACACATTTTTATTTCAATGAACTACATATAATATGAAACATAAAATTATTTGGGAGCCCTAATTTTTAGACAAAATTCGGAGACCCAAGGCGAGCACCTTGGATGCCTTGCCTCGGGGTTGGGCCTGCACAAAATTGTAACTTTTATCACAAAAAAATTCTTAAGGTGACAAATTCAATGGCTAATAGAAACTCAATTTAATTTTATAACGAATACAAATATTGATCATAAAATCAAATACAATATATATAAATTGACAAAAATTTACAAAATTTATTAATGGGGTTCATTCTTTAAAAATATTTATTAATTTGTATATATTTTGTATCTGAATATGTGACTATTTTTAAATTTGGTAAACTTAGACCATCTCCAACGGTGTATCAGAGTTGATATCAAATTTGAATTTTGATGAAAAATGCACTGTTCACTCCTCCAACGGTTCATCAAACGCTTCATCAAATCGACAATTCATCAAACGCTTCATCAAATCGACGACAGAATACTGATTTCACCAAAATACTGTTCCTGACCGTTGGAAAGAGGAGCCGATTGACCAACCGGTTGCCCGGCCGGTTGACCAACCGGTCAACCAGTGAAAGGTTCAAAGAGTTCAAGGAAAATCAGTTCAAACCGTAAAAAAAAAAAAAAAAAAAAAAAAAAAAAAAAAAAAAATTTTGCCTAACCGGTTGACCGGCCGGTCGACCCGGAAAAAGTTCAAAAAGTTCAAAAAAAAGTTCAGAAAATTAAAAAAAAAAAAAAAAAAAAAAAAATTTTTTTTGGCATAACCGGTCAACCGGCCGGTCGACCACCCGGTTGTCCCGGATGAAAATTTGATGAAAATTAAGGGTTGGAGCGCTCAGTATCAGATTTGGTGAAAAGGCAGTTTTTCGACTCAAATTTGGTGAAAAAAGAAGTGAAGCGTTGGAGATGCTCTTATACAACAACTTTATATGCAAACTTTTATGGAAGGGACCTACCACCATGCCCATCAAAACGTTGATAGTGGGTGGCAAGCCCATTGTGCAATTATAGAGTTATATCAACCTATCCCTTTCCACATGATTTGGGGAATCGAGGCTGTTTTTGTGATTTTATTTGGTTAAAAAAAATACAAAAAAAAAAAAATTCAAAGTGAACTTTTTTGATAAATCTCCTTTTTAAGACTTTTATATCATAAAATCCAAATCATTTTTTATTATACCATTAGGTCTTATTCAGTATAGTAAGACCAAAATACCCTCCCTTTCTCCCGTGCCTATTCCATTCTCAAAACAAAACCATTCCTATTCCATCATCTTCCCATATTTCACTCCACAAATCACTCATTTCTCAAAACTATCATTGTTGCCCTAAAAAATTCCCAAATCGTAACCATAGGTTTCACATCACTTCACCATCATTCTACTGTCATCCTCCGCTACCCACCGTTGCTGGCCATTGGTATTCCAATTCATCTCACCACTGCGAAGGTTTACATTGAAAGGATGGCTGTTCATTCTTCCGTGGTTCAATTAGGGTTGCGGTCGGCCGACTATATTTCGAGTTCTTCGCCGATTTTGAGAACCCCTACAATGAGGAGCAAACGTAGCACCATCCTTCCACCCTCTGTTTTTCATTCAATATTAATCTAATCAACCAATGCATACATTTACATTACCATATTATTATTGTTGGTTTTGGTTTTGATTTTGTGATGAACTCCCATTTTTCCCTCTTTGTGAATGTTGGTGTTGTTGATTTTTCGTTTAATATGAATCTAATTAACCGATGTATACATTTACATTGCTTTGTTGTTAATGTTGTTTGTGGTTGTGATTTTGTAACGAACTCCCTATTTTTCCTCTTTGTAAATATTGGTGTTGTTGATTTTTCGTTCAATATGAATTTAATTACTTGATGTATGCATTTACATTACCTTGTTATTAATGTTGCTTGTGGTTGTAATTTTGTAATGAACTCTTTATTTCCCTCCTCTATGAATGTTGGTGTTGTTGATTGTTGATGACCATATAATAATTAGAACCCCTAATATCTAATGTTATTTTCCCTTATCTTTTGGTTAAATGTAAATATTTACAAGATGATGTAAATATTTATATCATGTTGTCATTTGTTATTATTTAGTGAAAACAGATGTCAACGTTGACATCATGTACCTAGCTAATGTAAACGTTTACACCATCTATTATTGTTGTTAGTTTTATCTTGTCATGTGTTATTATTTTGTAATACACTCCCTATCTCCGCTCTTATGTCAATGTTGGAATTGTTGATGTTGTTGCTTGTTGATAGTGATAAAATAATTACAATTCCCTATATTTGATGTTTGTCAACCCTTTTTTGGTTTAATGTGAATTCTTATAGGAATCATGTAAATAACATCTTATTGTTTCCCTTGTTATTAAGTGGCCATTGATGTCAACATTCACATCATGTACCTAAATGTCTACACTATCTGTTATTGTTGTTGGTTTTATCTTGTCATGTATTATTGTTTTGTAATACAGTCCTTATCTCTCCCCCCCTCCCCCTCTTATGTCAATGTTAGACTTGTTGGTGTTGTTACTTGTTGATGGTGATAAAATAATTATAGCCCCCAATTTTTTTTTATGTTTTTCAACCCTCTTTTGGTTTAATGTGAATACGTACAGGCATGATGTAGATTGTTTTGCTTGTTATTGAGTGACCATCGTTGCCAACATTTACATTATACACCTAGCCATTTTAAAAATTTACATCATGTGTTGTTTGTTAATGGTTTTTTGTTATCACGTGGTATTGTTTGTAGTAAGCTCTCTATCTTCTGTCTTATGTCAGTGTTGGACTTGTTCGTGTTGTTACTTATTGATGGTGATAAAATAAGAGAAGTGATTGAGACCCCCTCAATCACTAACCCCCACCACCCCCTGTAGACACCCCATTTTTGACCGTCCTCAAGACTTGGGCGTCACCGCTTGAACACCCGGTGATCATCCTTGTCTGTGTTTGTCTTGAGTTCCCGGAGGTCTCGGCTACGCGCCTTGCCTCAGGATCTCTCGACTTGACTGTTTTGTGTCTGGTTTTGCACCAAACACTTGTGTTTTGCCTTGGAGGGGCAGGGAATGGCTTGTGAGACATCCCCACACATCACCGGCCATGGCTAGAGGCCACCGGCCAATGTTTTGTTGCTATCGGCCATATATTTGGCCGGTCGGCACTCTGTTTGGTAGGTCGGCCATCTTTATTTGGCCGATTGACTCTTTTTCTGGCCGAGACCTCTTCTTGAGAGGGGTTTGAACCTTTTGAACCCCCTGTTTTAGCTTCTTGAGGAAGCTTGACCCTTTTGAACCCTTGGTTCTAGCTTCTTGAGGAAGCTTGAACCTTTTGAACCCTTGGTCTTTAGCTTCTTTAGGAAGCTTGAACCTTTTGAACCCTTTGTTTAGCTTCTCCAAGAAGCTTGAACCTTTTGCACCTTGGTTTAGCTTCTCCTAGAAGCTTGCACCTTTTGCACCTTTGCCTAGCTTCTCCAAGAAGCTTGAACCCTTCTAAGCTTCCAAGAGAAGCTTGCACCTCTTGAACCTTTTGCCTAGCTTTTCCAAGAAGCTTGGCTCTTTTGTCTAGCTTCTCCAAGAAGCTTAGCCTTCTTGGCCCTTTTGCTCCAAGCTTCTAAGAGAAGCTTGACCCCCTTGACCCTTTTTGCTTAGCTTCTCTTAGAAGCTTCAAGCCTCCATCTTCTCTATAAATAGAAGAGCTCCTCTTCCATTTTAAGGGTTCCAAGATTTAGTCTAAGGCTCCATACATATATCTCTCTCCATATCTCTTCCATTTTGGCTCCAAATTGCTTGGTTCTTGGCCCCTTTGCACACCACCTCTCAACCACACCTCTCCATCATCCATCTAAGCTTCTTGGAGGCCATTTTCAGAGGCTAAAGAACTGGTTTTGGGGACCAAAGGCTGCTGTCCCCGTTGGTCTACAAGGGTGAGCATCTAACCCTCTTTTATTCCCCATTTTTGCACACACTTTTAGCTTATCTTGGTTGCTGATTTGAGCTTTGTGTATAACATAAAAAAGTTCTGTTTTTTTGTGTTTAAGATACTTCATTAAGGCCACTTTTGTATTTGGGGTCGTTTACCCCCTCTTAGGCCTTGTTTGGCCTCATTTTTGTGTGTTTTTGGTGAGCTTCGGGACCACCTTGTTTGGGCCTCCTCACCACTGAAATCTTGAGGGATTTCAAGATTTCAGTGGTGAGGATGGTGGTTTAAGGTCCTAAGAAGGAGAGGGCCACCCCCTCTCCTTGTTGTCTTCAAAAAGTGCCATTTTAGCCTCATGTGTGAGCACCATTTTTAAGTTCATGTTGGTCATGTCTTAAGTGTTATTTGTGCTTATTTTGCCATGATATAGCACTGTTTTTACTTGGTTTAGACACACCATGCATGCTTAGCATACTTGTCTTGTAATGCCATGAAATTGCCTTAACATGCTTTGTGCTTTGAGCCTTGTTTCTAGCATGATTTTGACTTAACTTTGTGAAGCTTTTATGCATATTTTGGCATGCTTAAGGTCTGTTTTTGGTTGTTTAGGCCATCATTGCCATGTTTTGTATAGCTCCTTTGCATTCTAGCTTACTAGCCTTGGGTATGTGGGTCACTAGCATGCTTTACTTGGCTTATTCTCATGATTTGGCATCATTGGAAACCATATTTCAGTCCATGTTCCATGGTTGCATACCTGCATTTTCCATCCCTTTCATGCTTTGAAGAGTTGATGGCTTATGCTCTATGTTTAAGCCCTTGTGCGTGCATGCTTGTGTGTGTGTTTTCATGCCTTTGTTATCATTTTGGCCACTGTTTTGGGCCTGGTAGAGAGTTGTCCAAATTAGTATAGGACCATCCTCACATGTTGTTACATACTTGTATGCTTGCACACTTGCCTCCATGCTCATGTTGCATACTAGTTTGCATGCCTAGGTTGCATTACATTGAGCACGCATGTCTTGCCTCTTGAAATCACCATGATAGAGGTTGGGCCTTATTTGTTTGTCTTGTGTGCATTTCATTCCACATTGAAATTGCATACCTTGGTTCCTTGGGCCATCACGCATTGAGATGCGCGATTGGTGGTCCGAGAATCAAGTACCATACCCCTTTGAGTCATAAACATGATAAGGGATGTGGTGGTGCACACATTTGCTTGAAATGCATTGCCATGCCATGTTTTGCCCTCTGCTGCTGTCAAAACAGGATTCTGCAGGAAGATTTGGCCGGCCGGCCATCTTCAGTGCCGACCGGCCATCCATTGGTGGCCGATAGCTTAATCAGTGGCCGGTGATCATTTCCCTTGGCCGGTGGCAATTCCTCTTAGTCGGTGGTGCTCCACAATGTTCATGGAAGCATCCCTGGGACTTGCACAATTTTCAGAGGAGCAGAGCAGGGAAAACAGAGGCAACTTGTGCATGGCAGTGGCTTTCCGGGCGGAGCCGAGCGCACATTGCATTGAGCCCTCTTCCCGAGGCCTTTTACTGCTTTAATAGTTTAATTAATTTGTCAATTAGCTAAGGGTTTTGTAATATTTAATTAGCTAGAGTAGTTGGTATTATTTATTCGGACTGTAATATTTATTCAGACCCTCCAAGCGAGGGCAATTGTGTAATAAGTGTGCGTGAGTGTGTGTATGTCTTCCAACCCCACGTCTTTCTTCCCTTTTATTTACTAGCTTTCGATGGTTAGTTTAGGGCATGTCTAAATTAGCATACCTTATGCTATGCATGCGTGCATTCATACATTTGTCTTGCATGCACCGGGCTCAGCGCATCATGCTAATTGCATTGTACTTCAATTCCAAATTGAATACGTGTTATCTGTTGCATTTCACATGCCATGTTTAGGATAGCCGAGCCTGTCTAGATTGCATCCTTGCATGTGTTGCATTAGCCATTTTAAACATGAACTAGGATCATGCATTGATTACTAATTAGTTTCTGTTTTAGCTTGGAGTACTCTGTAAGTTTTTATGCTTTAGCATACCGCATGCGTGTGAGTGTTGCCATGACAGCATGATTACCATGAGGCTAGTTGCTTATGTGATATAACTGCTTGAATGCCTGTGGATGGAGGTTGAATCACCTAAATTGGAATAATGCATTAAAACTGTGAGTTTTAAGCCCACTAGATAGTGGCAAAACCATCTTTTCTAAAACCCACTTGAGGGTGGTAAAATCTGCATTTTAGACTACTTGCGAGTAGCAAACCACTTTCAAAACAAACATGAAATGTTTTATTCCAATTTGGGCGATTTGGTCTATACTTGTTTGCTGTGCGCATAACATAGTAATTCTAGGCTAATAACCGGAATAAGAACACATAATGTTTTCAAAATAAGATATCATGGTTAGTAGAGGCCGATCTTCGGATCGGGCGAGAGGGGGGTGCTCATAGCTGACCTTCCCCAATCGTACCCAAGTTCCCGAGCCGAGGCAACTTTGGTGATGACGGCCACGTGGCCTTTGGCACCGAGTCAGGTTTCCTAAATTTCCCAAAATAAAATATTTAGGTTGCGACTCTGTATCTGGCAAAGCAGTCCATGTTTGGCACTTCTTTCAAAAAAATCTATTTTCTCAAAACGATTTGCCAGATTTGGACTCTTTGGTTCAGATTAAGAACCGTGACAATTTGAGTCCGAACTGTAGTAGACCCACAAACGAACGGAATGGGAGTCACCCTCCCGGGGCATTCGGGGACGTCTACACCCCCACACACACGTGGGGGTTGGTGATTGGAGGAAGAGAAAAAAAAAGAAAAAAAGAAAAGAAAATCTGGCCAATCACAAGCCAAGGGGGTCATGGGGGTCACATTTTGGAGGGGTTCTGGATCATTTTTGATAAAATAATTACAGCCCCCACTTTTTTATGTTTGTCAACCCTCTTTTGGTTCAATGTGAATACCTACAAGCACGATATAAATAGATTGTTAATATTGTTAATGACTGAAAACCAATGGTAACATTTACACCATATGACCCTAACCATGTAAACATTTACATCATCTATTTTTGTTGGTTTTTTGTTATCATGTGTTATTATGTTGTAGTAAGCTCCCTGTCTCCCATTCTCCTTATGTTAATGTTGGACCTGTTGGTGTTATTGCTTGTTGATGGTGATAAAATAATTACAACTCCCAATTTTGGATGTTTGTCAACCCTCTTTTGGTTCAATGTGAATTCCAACAGAGATGATGTCAATATTTACATCATATTGTTAATATTGTTAATGACTGAAAATCAATGGCAACATTTACACCATACAACCCTAACCATTGTAAACATTTACATCATCTGTTGTTGGTTTTTTTGTTGTTATGTGCTACTATTTTGTAATAAGCTTTCTATCTCCCTCTTCTTATGTCAATGTTGGTTTGTAATTTACTATAACATGTTCATGTGAACATGTACATCGATTATTCACATCCAAATTCACCATCATTATTCTACTATTCACATGACATATAGTTTGCACTTATTACCATTTATCATTTGTGACCATTAATAGTAAATTTGTTTGTAATTGAACAAATAGATGTTGCCTATAAAAGTCATAGTAAAAGAAAAAGATAAGAATTTCACGTCAGAGGCAAACTCGAACAAATAACTAACCCCCAGAAAGTGAACATGAAAAAAGTCAACTACAGATCTTATATCACTGGGTTAGTGAAACTATTGAAGGGTACAAATTTCACAAATGGTCAATTGAAGTGCCTAAGGAAAACACCATATTTGCCCCTATTTGATTGTTTGATCAACACTGAAGTTGACCTTAACCATTGCATGAAATACGACGATGACATTGTACGCGTAGTGTAGACATTTAGGCTATCCACTAGGAAGTTTTACATCAGAGAAAAGAACATCCAAATTTTTAGAAATGATGTATCACTCATTTTTTGGATGGATTGCAGCATCAAGTCAATGGACCTCTTTTATAGTGCCAAGCCAACAACCGGCATCATATACCGAATGTGTAAGGATCTCAACCGGTTAAATGCAACAAAAATACACGAAATTCTCAATGAAGCATTTAAGGGGACAAAGAATAAAGACAATGAAGAGGTTGCAAGATTAGTTTGTATGTATGCATGCGTGAAACGGTTCTTCTCCACGTCTGGAGAAACAATTAGATTGGAATTCTATTCACACATGGAGCCGTTAGACAACATGATTGAGTATGACTGAGCTAAAAGCATCAGAGCAACCCTCATGGGGTCAGTGGGCCAAAACTGGGGAAAACTAGGATGAGCCACTGGATGCGTTATGTTGTTAATTGTAAATACCATAAATCTTATTTTATGTGTAATATTGACATTTATATTATGTCCCCTCATGTTGACAGCAAAACAGATATGACATCCACATCTATGTGCACTGATGTGAATTTACATCAATGTATGCAGATGTGAACATTCACATCATAAGTTAATTATGGGAAAATTAACATTGATGTTTGTTATTTGTTTTAGTGCTAGTTGTATGAGCACACATCCATCATACAACCCCGTAAACCCAATGTCATTCCTCAGTGTGTAAAGTAGGACCTCACCGCTTTACACAACAACATGAAGTCCATCTTTTTACTGAAGCGTGGTTTGAATGAGGTAAGAGTGCACAAAAATTATTGTGAACATTCACATAATGACATCAAAATCTATATAACTAACATAATTTTTGCATCTCTAGGAAAATGGCGGTGAGCTGATGGCATCCCTAACAGAAGCAAAGACGTATCATCGTAGCAAATTGAGAGTGGAGCCCAAACATGAGGATTCACTCACTACGCCACCCAAATAAAATGAAAGCAAAGACGATGAAGAAAGTGGCAGCAGTGATGGATTTTCTAAGGATGTACTCGACTTAAATGACGTTAATGATGACATCAACATCAGCTTTAACAGCCCCACTGGTAAGAGAGGTATCATTGTAACAAAACAAGCAAAGAGGACATCATGGATATGCTTGTGAAAGAAAACCAAAAAGCTTGAGCCTTCATATGACAATGGAAAGTAAAATACAAGTACTTGGAAGAATCATGGGAGTTGAGGGCAAGGGCGATTGCTGCACTTGAAGGCAAATTATTCAACCAATTTGGTCCATCTAATGTGGACACGAAGAACAAGAACTGCATGGAATGGAAGGATGCAAAAATTCAATGGTTGGCAAAAGCTGGTAATAGACCTAGAATGCAAGAAAATGATTCTTCAAGAACTTTACGATGATCAATCCGTCCACATTGTAACACAAGTCGAAGTGCAAAAGCTTCATGACAACCTTAAAAAGCATCCCCTTACACAAATCAAAGACATTCTTAAGCCATCGTCTAGGGTAAAGCATATCAAGAAGAAAGAAAGGAAAGAGCATCGCTTGGCTGACTTTCAATACCCCGACCTGCCTGGCTAAAAGAAAGAGAAAAAGAGAGCTGAAGGCCAATCCCATACAATCCACATTGTACAAGATGTGGACAAACATCCATTGGCAAAGCTCCCAACAAAATCCAAGAAGTTAACATTGACCAACAAATTGAAAGTTTGTGCCAACATGACCAAACTCAACAAACAAAAGTTCCAAAATTTTTACAAGAACGGCGGTGATGAGTAAATGATTATACAAATACCGATCCACATAGAAAATTCTAATGTTGGCATTTGAACATTCATACTTTATGAGGCTGTGAAACTTCACATCTGTAATTATTATTTTACATCATTTTATAATTGTGTAATGTTAACATTCACATTTTATGTAATTACAATGCACAGATTACTTGTGTGGTGAGGAAACTCCAAGTTTAGACATTTGTATTCCGATAAAGCATCATGGCATCTGAATATCATCGCAACTCATCGAAAGATAATGAGTGATCCCTGTGAATGACTTCCCTTACTTTCTCCACGCTCAACCGCACAACATGGTAACTTACATCTAGCCTATAGTCCCGCTTCAAAATACCAACCACCTCACACAGGCGAGTTAACAGCTTGTTCCTAATAATTTCAGAGATAATAGTCGATACCAAATCAAAACTGACTCTCAAATTCTTTGATGTCCGAACATCCGTAACCTCTTAATACCGAAAAATCCATTTACACATTGTGCTCTATAATGTATAGCCTACAAGCAACCCCTATCCTCACACATCACACATATCACAGTAACCCTCATTCTTTCATTATTAACATACTTAAATTCGAACCCACATTGGATTGCATACTTGCATAAAACATCATGAAATTCTTCAACACCTCTTACAAACTGCTGTCCCACGTGTGTAATACCATCGGCCCAAGCAGCTGACAACAATTTCTTCTCCTTATGGTGACAAAATCTCCAGAGTGCATTGATTTCTTCTTTACCCCTCCTCCCCCCACACATAGTGATCTAGCTGCTGACAACAATTTCTTCTCCTTATGGTGACAAAAACTTCACTTTTCAATTCAACAACAATCTCTACATATTGAACCCCCATTGATTTTGCAAGCAAGAACATAATTTGAAGCTCATCATCATTGTCCAAATTACACCTATTAATCCCAGGTAGTTGATAGGACAATGAAACACAATTAGCAGATAACTCGCTCCATTTTTCACAGACACACTCCACGAAAAGTGAATAAGACAATGGTCATACCACATTTATTACAGTAGTACAGCACCCATATGAGCACACCAACAGCATGAAGGTATCCATGTACTGTAAAAACACAAAAATAAAAAGTGAATAGCCACATTATAAACACACAATACCACAAACATGAAATAACCAATGATATGTGAACATTCACATCCATATTTTGCACAGTGAATCCCAAACCAAACACTTTGTTTCCATAACTACACATCATTATAGATTAGACAAGTCCAAATTCACACCACCAAATATAATAAAAATAAACAATATGCAAACATCTCCTTATAATGTTATAACCGATAATATGTGAACATTCAAATTGTTCACACAATGTGTACATTCAGATTGTTCATGCAATGTGTACATTCACCACATCCAAAAAACAAAGCCATGTCTGAACACATTACTAGAAAAAATTCATAACCACATTCAACCAACCAAAACTTGCATCTCCATCTATTCCAGAAAATGAAGTTGAAAGCGAAAAACAGAGCATACAGTCCTTTATATAAATCCAAACACAAATGAACATGCATCCTTTATATACTAACCTTGAGATGACTACTCGTTCTCTCCTCTGACCAATGTCTGACTTCGCAACAATTATGTAAAAAAATAGAGCACAAACGAATAACAATATCGCAGTCTTGACTCTTCGTTTTTCTCAAACACCAATGAAACCCTAGCACAAACCAAGTAACACGTAACGAAGCAACTCACAACGAGATTGAAACTGAATCACAATCAACATCGTGAATCATGAAAACTGTCAAAACAAAATGATAGTTAGAAAGGAAACGTATATATCCTTTTTGTGTGTAATATATATCAGCAATAAACATAAGGGTATAAGAGTCTAACAAACAATGTAAATCAGGAAAAAAGGGCCTTATGTAAAAAAAGTATAAACACATTGAACTAATTATAAATTTTTTGATAGACTTATTGGGTTAGAATACCCCTAAATGGGATTTATCAATAAAAAAAAAAAAAAACCAAATTAGGAAGTTAAAAAAGTCAAAATATCAAATTATACATGTCAATCAACCACTTTTGCTCTCATGACTATTTATTCAACTAACAAAAAATTAATTCAAGCATATTAATTTTTTTTTTTTTTAAAGTGAAAAAATAAAAAATAAAAAAATTACTAAAAAAGTCAAGCTTCGAAATGACACTCAATAGTCCCAAGCATAATAGTACATATGTGCACGTGTGTAGACATCCTATTTTGACTGCCCTAAGATTTGTGCACTCTCTTTTGATTACTCGATGATGAAAATAAGAATGAATTTCTCAGAAAATCCTCAATAAGAAATATGAAATTTGAGCTTTATTCCAAAATCCTAAGCCTACTTTGGTGAAGTGTTTAGGTCTTGTTGGGCACCTAGAGTAGAACGGGGTTGAACCAGAGCGAAACAGAGTAAAACATACAAAATTTGCTCTAGCCGATCGATCGGCCAGTAGACCACCTGACAACCGCGAGTGCGACCAAGTTTCTTGCAGTCGTGACTTGCGAAGCAGTGGGCTCGATTTTCTTGTGTGGGGCACTCCACTATGCCATTTTTTGACCCATTTTTGCACCAATTGCATGCCTACTCATCCTCCATTGACTAGTGCTTAAGCCATTGAGGATAATGCTCCACTTTTCCTTCCACTATTTTCTCTAATTGCATTGCCTATAAACACATTAGATTGTAGAAAAAAGGGACTAGAGACTAGAGACTAGAGACTATAGAGAAGAGATAAATTAGAAGAGAAGTGTAGGGAGAATGCTAAATTTGAGTTAAGATTTGAGAGAAAAGAAAGCCCTGAAAACAAGAGAGTTGTCTTACCAAAGTAGTGAAGTTACCAAGCCTATACATCTCATCTTCCCTTGAAAAAACCACTTAAGAGCCAAGTCCTAAAGCCTTGATCAAAGAGAGAGTAGTTATGCCAAGTTCAAGAAGATTAAAGAGTGATCATACACTTGATCCAAAATCGTTGTTCTAGCGCAAATTCCAAACTCTTGAATTGAGGACTAAGAACATAATTCACAAACTTGAGGGTGATCAAGAGGAAGTTTGGAAATCAAGAAGTTCACTTTTTCTTTGGAAGGTGAATTTTCAATTCTTTCATTTCTATTTCATCTTTGTTTTCTTACTATTGCTTTATATTGTTTTGTTATAAAGTGATTAGGTTTCAATTCCTTCATTTTATTATACTTTCTATCTTATATTTGTTTTCTTACTCTAGTTTCATATTAGTTCTGTTATAATCTAATCGGAAGTTATTAGTTGAGCCACCTACATATTCCTTGTTTGTTCATTTTCTCGGTGTTGCAACAAGATAGGTTTTGTTAGGCCAAGTTGGCCGACCGGCCGGCCTATACGGCTGGCCAATTGGTTAGGTTCTTTTAGACAGAACGGAGTAACCTTCTGGCGTTGAGCATACCAATTCTCGGTGGTCTCCAAGGCATATGAAGCTTTTATTTTCTTTTCATTTGAGTGTTTTGTGAGGTTTTATTTTTATTTTGTTGTAATATTTTCTTTCTCTCTCTCTCACATTTGGTTTGTAATTATTTATTCAAAGTGTTGTAATAATTCCCTGCCTCACTTCTTTCTATCCCATTCTTTTATTTGCTTTCTGTTACGACCCAAACCTGCCCCTATAGGTTTAGCGTCGTAAACGGATAGTAATCCAAGATTACTAAAGGTCTTCCTGTACAAATCAAAATAATCAGGGCTAGCGAAAGTTTAATATAAAATTATATACAACAAGTAGTCCAATGAGCTATGGATCTATATGAAATAACACATGCACAAAACATTAATTTACCCACCCTATATTATGTACATAACATCTTGTACAAAATCATCCATATACATATACATATACATATACATATATCAAAAACTCAACAACATGATCACCAACTAGGCAACGGTCTTCTAGACCTAGCCTCAACTCGAAGGCACCAAAATCTCAAAAGGCTTCAAGCGGTGGCTTGACTAACGGTGTTCATCTAGGTTTGATCTTCATGTCGCCTATGTATACATATATATACACACATACAGTGAGCTAAAGCCCAGTGAATAACATTAAAGTCAAGAGGTTAGTGAATGAATTTTGAATATTTCATAAACATAAAATAGAATATCTCATAAGCATTCTCATATCTGAACATAATAATGGTATATCCAACAGAACATATCATATCGTCTTCCGACTAGAGTAATCGGTTCCGGATATCGATTAAACATATCACCACTTTATCGAGTGGATAACGAGATCTCGTAATCACACATATGTCATGGACCCGTATTAACATGTTGTCCCCCATGACTTAGGACCATTCTTTAGATGCCATAGTAGATGCAAAATAGGACATTCGTTCACTTTACAATAACATTTCAGAAATCATAACTTATCAAATAACATTTCAACTATCATTCATAGGAACATATCTTTACAATAATGTTACTCACAGTGCTTGGTCAAATGATACTCCTAAACAACTTAACCTGCAGAGACAAAACCAAGCACAACAAAACACATTTCATTCAATTTGTTCAGTCTGTTCATACGTTACTTATTCGGTCGGTTCTTCCTATTCTTTCTTTAAGTTCTATTGTGTTCATTCGATGCAAATGCATATGAAAAACACTTGAGAACCATCCAAACAGAGACCTGGAAGTCAGAAAAATAGGAAGAAAACAAAACTGAGCCGGCCTTGCTGATCGCACGTGCAGTGGCCTAAGCTGCTCGTGCGGTGGCCTGGCTACTCATGCGGTGGGTCTAGTCGCTTGTGCAAGCAGAATGCAAAGTGAAACAGAGCGAGGATGGCCGCTCGTGCGGTGGCCCAAGCCACTAGAGCGGTCTGGGTTAAAACGCAATCCAAAAATCTGCTATATATTGAAACCCAAGCTTTTTGAAAATCAACTCCATTTTCATGCATTTCAAGCTCCAAAACTCTTAAAAACAACTTGAATTGAGCATTTCTAACTTCAAGCTACACCATGACTTCAAAACAACTCCAATTTTTATGTAAAAGGATCAAAACTTAGACTTTGAGTACAAACTCATGAAACATACATAGTGGAGTGCCAATTCTTAAAATCTATGGAGTTTTTTCCTCTATCTTCAAGATTCATGCAATAGATCATGTGTATGGACAAAAATTCCATGAAAACATGCCATTACAACAACAAATCCCTAATTAACCATGAGTTCATTCAACTTAGGCCTCAATCTTAGCGGATCATGATTGAAATTGACTTAAATTCAAGAAATAAGGGAGAAATTCATACCTAGAGTTGATGATTAAAGAAGAGCCCTTCAAATCTCTCTCTTTGTTCTTCTTCCTCTCTCTTTCCCTTCTTGGGTTCTCTAGAACTCTCTCTCTCTTCCTCAAATATCTATCTCTCCAAATCCCACTAAGGCATCATATATACATATATAGATAACTAAAGCTTAAATTGAATTAAATCTATTTAAGTCATTCTAAATCAGATTTTTACAAAACTTCTCATTAAGTCCTAAAAATCATGCTGATCACAAATATGTACTCAGTTTTGGTTTCTAGTGCCTCTAATGCCCTCAATTTTCCATTTAAAATTGTAATTGCAACAGATCTTCCTACAAGTAACGGATATAAATGCAAATCCTTATAATTTACACCATTAGACATGTAATTTCATATCAAACATATGATCATTTAACATATAGAGATGCAATTATATGACTAATTAATCAAATGGATGTCCGGTAGTTACACTTTCCTTATTTGTGCATAAGCATTATATTTTGGTTTTTCATCCTATCTATGCTTTGCATCCATGTTTCATACATCTTGATTCGACTAAGTTTGCATTTATAGATTTAATTAATTCCTATGTGATTATGTGCACTACCTCATGTTCGTGAGACGATTCACATGTCATATATTAGAAACCGAATATTTAGTTGCATTTCATGACTAAATTGAATTAAAATTATGTATATAAGATCATACATATTTTTCTAACTTTGTTTTGTAGCTGTTTGTGGGATTTCGGTAGGTTGTAGCTCAAATTCCAAGCTATTGAATTGAGGACTAAGAACATAATTAACAAACTTGAGGGTGATCAAGAGGAAGTTTGGAAATCAAGAAGTTCGCTCTTTCTTTGGAAGGTGAATTTTCAATTCTTTAATTTCTATTTCATCTTTGTTTTCTTACTTTTGTTTCATATTGTTTTGTTATAAAGTGATTAGGTTTTAATTCCTTCATTTTCTTGCACTTTGTATCTTATATTTGTTTTCTTACTTTAGTTTCATATTACTTTTGTTGTAATCTAGCATCTCGCTTGTGAATGTTTTTCTCACTATATTTAGCATTCTACCAAGAGGCTATGTGCTTACTTGATATAACTATATAAATGCCGGTGGATGGAGGTTGTGCCGCTTAATTTGGAATGATGTTGATTTTTTTCATGTTTGTAAACTTATTTCTTTTGAGTTGTATATCTTCAAAACTCTTTCAAAACATACGAAATCAAGTTGTTTCAAAATGAATGGCAGAGTCTATACTTGTATGTTTCACATAGTAAATTTTAGGATTTGTTAATAATCGGAATATGAACATATAAAGTCAATAAAACTCATATCATGGTTTAGTAAAGGCCGATCTTTGATCGGGTGAGCGGGGGTGCTCAATTAAAGACCTTCTCTCATACCTAAGGTTCCGAGCCAAGCATCCTTACTTACGACGAACAGTGACCTTGGCACGAGTCACGGGTTTCCTAATTTGCCCAAAAATATTAGGTGACGACTCTAAAATCTAGTAATGTAGTCCATTTTTGGCAAAGATTTTGTATTAAAATGGATTTTCCATAAAAGTTTTCAAATCTGGACTCTTATCTATGTTTCATATTGCACTCGTGAGACTAGATCAAAGAAGTCGAGAGTCCAAACTGTTTAACGTGCATGGGTACCCCCGGGCAATGTTACAACATGACAGAGAGAAAATCAACTACAAGTGTCGTTGGACTTCCGTGAGCCTATAATGAGACTTATCCCAATGATTCAAGCCGTTCAAATCAAAAGATTAATCGAAAAAAACATTTTTGCAAAAAATAAAAGTATTTGAACAACCATAGTCACATACTTAAATCACATTTATCACCCTAACACAATAAATGTGAGGATGATAAGTGTTATCTAAAGTGGCCCAGGCCTTTATAGTTTGATTCTAGAACTGGATTGTATTATGTTTTCATGAATTATTTCACCCAGCAAAAAAAAGAAGAAAAAAAAATCACATTTATCATAAGAAAATTAGACAGCAATTTTAATTTTGAACATCTATTATTTTGAAGACAAATGCCATCTAATAACGCACCTACAGTATTTCAATTTATGTAATTTTTTGCAAAGATAATCTTCTCGATGAGTCATTAGATATGAATAGTTTAGATCATCAATGTGTACTCTGTGATGAGTCCACGGAGGCACCCAACATCACTTCCAGTTAGTTTGTCCTATTTGAGGGAAGCCTCTTTCTTATCAGTAATATTGTGTAAAAGAATATTAAAATGTATAAAAAAAAATTAAATAAAAAGAGTTTCTATAATGTCCCATTTTTCATGCCCAAATGGTAATACAATAATCATGGCTCTTTAAAGTAAAACTGATAATAAATCCTCAAACTCGCATTACATGATGTAAATAGTCTTCATGCGATAATACAATTAATCCAAGAACAATTAATTAAACAACAAATACCTCCAAGGGTTTACAAGTTTCCAAGGCTTGAGCCTGGTTACACAAAATGGTTATTCAAACCCACACATATAAAGCCCTTGGCTTGCAATCAGAGTTACAGCAAATGAGCACATTATGCTCTCTGCACACACTTCCACGCCTTCAGTTAGGCGGAATCACCACATCCTTTCATGCACAAAAATCCCGTTGGGTGAGCATAAAGCCCAGTAGAGAATTCTTAACAAAGTATATACATTTTACACAAGTCTCAAGAGATGAATGCATATGCCATGCTATGCCTTTTTATAAATAATTCACATCATCATCTTTTGAAAATCATCATGCTCAATGATGCCATGCAATTTTCCATTTGTTCAAAACTCAACAATTTAACTCAAGGGGTGGTAAATACAACTCTGGTAATCCCTAAGTTAGTGTCTGCAAGTAGACTATACAAGTACTACGAATTTGTCATTTTTACTAGTATCAACTGGAGGGCTCGACACCCATAATCTGTCATTTTTACCAGTATTAACTGGAAGGCTCGATTCCTATTCTCTACACTGCCTTTCAAGACTTACCACTGTATTTACCCCAAAACTGTTTTATGAAAACTTGTTTCTCAACATTCTTTTCTCAATGCAAGTTTTCAAATCAACTTTCAAAGTTCAATGTGAACAAATGAATTGATGTGCCAATGCAACAATAATCAATACATTACAGCAATTCTTCCATTTCCAATTCTTCCACACAATACTACCATTGTGATCAAAATTCTCATTTCTCCTTTTAACGCAATTTCACAAGATGAATAAATACTTCTATTTCAATTCATCTAAGGAATAACATAATTCTCACATTTCAAACATTTCCAACAACTTAGTCATTTCAAGACTATATCGATACTTTTAAATAACAATTTCCAAAACTTCAATAATTATCTTATTCCATGGAAAACCATCATTTACATGTAATAAATCAACAATTTTCAACCATCATTTAGTTTGGCACACAAAATAAATATAACAACACCTTCTAAAGATTTTCAACACCTTTCTTAAAACCCCCAAATTTCTAGGTTTTTCTCACCAAAAACCATTCATCTTCAAGTATTTGAGAAGATCTCATCAAAACATCATTCTTTCATCAACATGGTTCAAAAACCCCCAATTTGTATCTCCAAGGATCAAATAATAAACTCACTTTGAAAATCACTCTTTTTCTTGAATCAACAAGAAGTTTTCAAAACTAATCAAAGGATGATTTCAAAAATCATCTTGATCTTGCTAAAACGTATATATAACTCAAAGAAAATACCTACCTTAAGTTTGAAGAAGAAAAGAGTTAAAACCCCAAAATCAACGATGTTCAAACTCGATCTCCACTGCACACAACGTAGCTCTCGTCTAGACAACCAACTTTGATGAAGAATTTAGATCTAAATCTCAATGGATTTGATGAAATCAAAGATCTAGGATGTTTGGTGGAGGTTTTTAGAGAAAATGGAGAGCAAACAACAATTTTAGAGAGAGAGAGAGAGAGAGAGAGAGATATAGAAAGTGAGATACACTTTAGCCTAAAGAGAAGAAAATGAGAAAAATTCGGATCTACATACCCCCGTACGTGTGGAGCCTCTTCCTGCACGTGTGGAGCGTTCCTCCTGCGTGTGCGGTCTCTTCCCCGCACCTCACTTCCGTACGTGCAATTTTAGCAGTGTGCGAGCTGCCCATGCCCTGAAATCCGCACGTACGGCCCTCTTCCGCACGTGCGGCCCTGGCCCCCAACCCGGAATTTCCTCGGTTCAACTTCCGACTCACCAGACCCGACTCCGCACCCTCCGAGACAAGTGAAACTCAACATCGGCATAAACAAGGGTGACAACTTTTTGAGAACCATCCAAACACAACTCAACTCAAACGAGTAACAAGACTCCACGTTGAAACTGACACTCTACAAGTGTAAACCAAAAGATAAACAAAGAGGAACAAAAGACGCACCACAAAACCGGTCGTCACAGTTTCACTTTTCTTCCCTGTGATTTGGCCCATGTTAACAGAACAAGAGTCATTTAAAAATAAACATATAATTTCATATGTGGTTTGCTGATTAAAGTGCATCGTTAAGTGAAAATGATACCTTTATATATATATTAATACGTGTATTTTTATAAAATGTTATGCAATCTTTTTGGTAAAATTATAATAATGTTTTTTATTAAAAGATGAAATTACATATTTTTTTTTAATAATATGTTACACATTTGTTTATCTAAATATTTTTGAACCACAAAAAATACAATATTATAAATGAATAAAAAAGGCATAACAATGTTATAAAAATTTATAGTTTCATTTTTAGATTACAAATTGTCATAAATTTTGTTAAAAAATTACATAACAATTGGCACAAAATACTTGTTACATATTAAAAAAATAGTAAATTATACTCATCCCCGTTAATGTTTGAAGAAAATGGTGTTAGCTTTATATGTTTGGCATAATTATATTGTCCTCCATTAACGTTTTAATTCACATAATATTTTAGTTCATTTTCTACTTAAATGTATGTTTTTATGTATTTTAATATCTACCCATCATTATCATTAGTTTCAATCACTTTAACTTATTAAAAATGAAGTTATTGTAATTATATAAAAATATGTGAACTAATTGTATTTTATCCAATTTTTAAAATAAGTGAGTAAAATTCATCATTAAAAAAGTACTTTTTCTTTTGGTTAAAATTAAAATAAAAACTTAGAGTTTGTTGGGCATTTGGCTAATGATTGTTTTGGGAAATTGTATTTTAATTAATTTTTTTATAGTGACTTTTTAATTATTTAAGGTGTTTTTCAAAGCACCTAAACATGTAGTTAGCTCTCGTTTGTATGAGACTAAAATGAGATTGGGGTCTAAAATAGTTATAAAAAAATAAAATAAATTAAAAAATTAACAAGATAAAATATTACATTCAAATTATAATAATTAGCCTATCACTCGTGCTATGCACGGGATAATTGTAGATATTTATATTTGTTTTAATTTTTTTAATATATAAATTATGTTTTTTAAGATTTTTTTATAAAAATAATTTAATAATCTTATTACTAACCATAATGTACAGAAGAAATTAAAAAGGCTACTGCAGTAAATATGCACAGGCAGTATCTATAATTATTTGTATGAGGGGATTTTAAATGCTAATGAGGGATTTTGACCAAATCAATAAATGCAGACATGTGGATTGGAAAAAGTTAATAAATGCTGATTAGAGAATTTTGACCAAATCAATAAATATGAGGTTTTTTTTTTAAATCAAAAATTTAGAAAATTAAGATTGAGAGATTGAAACTCCCATAAAACTTGGGGTTTAGAAACTCCATTTTTCTTAATATATTTACAATTATCTATATATGTGAATTGCGATTTTTAAATGTCTTTTTTTTTTTTAAATGTCTTCTTTTCCTTTTTTATATTATATTAAAGTTTAATATTTTGATAATAATGATATGTGTTGGACTTTTCAAGGAATTAAATGTCTTTTTTTTTTATTATATTATATTAAAGTTTAATATTTTGATAATAATCATATGTGTTGGACTTTTCAAGACATTTTTTTTATGCTTGTTCTTAATGCATTAAAGTATTATTATAAGGGATAATAATTATGTGTTAGATTTCAAAAAAAAATTTTATGCATTGTTCTTAATGCATTAAAGTGTTATTATGAGGGTAAGACTTGGGGGTTAGGAGAAGTTAATAAATGCTAAGATTTTTTTTTTTAAATAAAAAAATCAAGAAATTTAGATTGGGAGATTGGAGCTCCCACAAGGTTTGGGGTTTAAAACCCCTTTTTGTTTAATATATATTATAGATTTAATTTTTTCTTTTACAAAAGTCAAAAAATTAAAAAATTCTAATCCAAACGAAATCTTTTAACTCCAGACTAAAATCAAAAAACTAAAAACTAATCCACTTCCTAAACGAACCCTCAAAAAGTTTAAAAAATTATTATAAATTATCACATTATTCCTTTTATTTTTTTATAAAAACTTAAAAATTAATTATAATAATCCCTTTCCAAGCAAGTGGACATGAACAGCGACTTTCCCTCGATTGAAATACTATAAAACAAACAAACGCTATTTACGCCTTGGAAATTTCTCCCCCTACATACTACATCAGTACTTGTACGAAGTACAATTTGGTCACATGACATGCATAGGGTTTTGCACATGGCATTTATTGTTGTGAAAGAGTACTTAGGTAGTAGTAGTACTATTTTGGTATATTATACTGACATCATGAGATTTAATTAATTTATATTTTTATTTTTATAGTTAATAGTTTTATTTTTCCTATCATCATATTTATATAAAAGGTAATAATTTTTAGTAAAAAATAGAAAAATTATATTAAAAAAAAATTAAAGCAAAGAAAAACGAAAAAAAAAGAAGGGAAGTAAAACAAGTAAGAAAAAAAAGAGTGTATGAATTTAATGTATTCATCTCATTTAAATAATTATAATGATAGGGATTAGTGTAATTTTTTAAACATCAGATGGTGATATATATTAAATTCAAACCTCTAGAGGTATAAGTGTAATTTATCCTACTATTGGAGATGTAATAAAAGTTGCGCTTCTCAACCGTGTCCATAATCAGATTAGAAAGGTATTGTTCGATTTAATGGATTCAATTTTCGATTTCATTTTGATAATTTGGACAATTCATATTTTAAAATTTATCGAGTATATTATTCTTATAAAAAATCAAGCCGATCGGATAATGCAACCAAGTGTTCGAATCAATTTTCTATGAAAAAAAATAAATGGTGAGAAAATAAACAGTTCATACAAAATTGATCTAAACAGGTGGTTTTCGTTAATATTTTTGGCGAACCCTAAAATATACATGGTTTGGATTATCGAAACAAGACCCAAAAGTCGGTCCGTTAGGCCAAACAACACCTCTCCAATTTGATTATGGATTGGAGAGAAGCCCAGCTCATGTAATAAACTCAGACTCAACCACTTAGGCTCCGTTTGGCAAGAGTTTTTTTTGGCTATTTTAGCCACAAAAGACAAAATAGGCTATTTTACCCACAACAAACAAAACATCACATCCAACCCATAATCATTATACACTTCTTTCACAAAAAAAATCAAAAAACCCAAAAAGCTTTTTCCAAATCAAGCTTTTTAGCCCAGGTTAAAATAGCCAAAAAAGTCAAAAAGTCAAAAAGCCAACCCACTTTCCAAACGGGGGCTTAAAAATTATTATGATTCAAATTTATTTTACATATAAACCACACACTATACAAATTCAATCTCAACCACACAATCCCTTTTAGGATAAATTCAAGATAGTTAAGATAGGCTACGTAGAATTATTCAAAATGCTATCGTGATCAAGACATCACGTGACGATATCCTTAATCAATCACAATTTATTATTATTATTTTTCAATCAAGATAAAAATAATGAGCTCACTTTTTCCCGCAAATCATAAGCATCTCCAACGGTAATAGGCATTTTATCTATCTAAACATTACTATAAAGTATATATTTTATTTTGCCTATCAACTATTTCATGTTTCTACTCCAACCATATTCTTTATTTTAGCTATTTATCTAAATACTATTAATTTTATAAAATGTAACATCAGCAACAAAGATGGAGGGAAATGATCTTAATAATTAAATATATTTTGCCTAACCTTGAAGGCTAGCTACATGTAGCTAGTGAATGTGAGTTGAGTTAAAATGTCTAATCATATGTCTAGTATATTAGAATTGAAAAAAATGAATTATACTAGACATTTTGAATAATAAGCATGAGAATAATGCTTGGGACCCCCTTTTGGGGGTCACCCCCTCACCCCCTTTGGCACGTGGCGGGGGGTGATTGGAGAAGTAGGAAAAAAAAGAAAAAGAAAAAGAAAAAGTAACCAATGAGAGAGAGAGGGGGTTAAAGGGGGTGGAAGGAAAAAGGGGGATGGATCATTGTTGTAAGCATGATATATCTAATAGATTGGGGATGCTTACTATGTGACCTTGACTCAAAATGACAAAATGACTTCGCGTGATAAGGACTTGAAGGTAGTTGTGTATTTGGAGAGCAATTGCTGGGAAAATTCTCCATCTACCCTTCCCTCTCTGAATGGTAAAAATGAAACCCCCAACTACCAGTTGTTGAATTGTGTTGGATTTTTCCCTCTTCAATTTTCTTTTATATTTTAATTTTATATCTTATTTTTTAAAGAAAAATTTATTAAAAAAAATTTCTTCTAAGTATTTGTATCTTAATTAGTCAGTAACATATTCTTATATTCTAATAGGTCCTATTAATTAGACATTTGATCTATCAAATTTTAATTTTCATATTTAAGATATTTTATGTGTAATTTTACCATTACAAATATTTTTTGAACCCTTAGCAATTCAGTATATACTATTTTGAATTATTTTATACTTTTTATATATTAAACTTTAACAATTCTGAATTTGTTGTACATAATTTTTTTTAAAATATAATTTATATTTTTGAAACCTAATTAATGAGATCTATCAAATAAGATCTCACTTAAATATGTAATTTTATAAAATAAAAATACATAAATCACTACAACATTTTTTTAGTTTAGTGACATTTGAAAGTGCCACAAAATTATTGGTTTAATGACATTTTTTAGTCTTGTAGCATTTTGAACAAGTGCCATTTGTATCCGTGCTACGGTAGATACTTGCAAGTGTCATTACACCATTATGGCTAAAAACTTTCAATGACATTTTGATGTCATGGTAGATATTATTTGTGGTACTATCAAGCGCCATTAAAAAAAGAGTTAGCGACACTTATAAGTGTCATTACACCATCAAGACTAAAACTTTTCAGTGACACTTTAATGTCATGGTAGGCACTATTCGTGACGCTATCAAGTGCCATTCGTGACGATAATTCATTGTAGAACAATTTGATCAGCTCTTGCGAAGACTCGAACCGCCAACCTCTCGCACCATAAACTTTATACACCACACTCTTCCCACTACACCTCTATAGCACCACATGATTATATATACAACATATATCATTTATATAGTACATACATCCATATTAATATAAAAGTATATGTATAAACATAATTATTTTATTGAACATAATTTATGTAAATAAACTATTTACTAGCAAAATAAAAAAAGACCACTTTTGGTGACTAAAAATATTTTTTAGTCGCCAATTTTATACTTTTGGCTACTAATTATTTTTTAGTTGCTAAAAAACTTAACTTTTGCCGACCAAAATCGGATTTGGTCGCCAAAGATACACTTTCAGCTACCAAAATTTTGGTTGCCAAAAAATTTAATTCTCACCTTAGGATTTTAGTTCTCCCGCGCTAAAAATGATCACTTTTGGCGACTAAACTTATTTTTTGGTCGCCAATTGTAGACTTTTGACTAAAATTTTTTTTGACAGCAAAAAACTTTACTTTTGGCAACTAAAATTTTTTTAGTCGGTAAAACCCATAGAATCAGCGACCAAACTTATTTTTAGTCGCCAATTGTAGACTTTTAGCTACTAAATTTTTTTAGTTGCCAAAAAGCTTTACTTTGGGCTACTAAAAATTTTTTAGTCACTAAAACCTATATAATCAGTGACCAAACTTAGTTTTTGTCGCCAATTGTAGACTTTTGGCTACTAAAATTGTTTAGTCGCCAAAAAGCTTTACTTTTGGCAACTAATGTTGTTTTGGTCGCTGAAAGCTATACTTTCAGCGACCAAATTTTTTTTGGTCAGGAAATTTAGTCACCGAATGTGCTTTTTCCTGTAGTGTGTATTGAGTTTAATTTATTTATTTTTAATCATTTACTGCATTTTAAAAATTTAGAAAATATATTGGCTTTTTTTGTTTTTTCAAAAATGCCATTATAAGCTTGGAAAGTTTTTGGCTTAGTGGCATTTTTCAAAATGCTATAAAATATTTGTTTATGACACTTTTCACCTAAGTGCCATAAAAAGCAATTTGCACCTACCTAGTGTCCTGACATTTTTAAAAAAATGCCATTGCGACTAAAGTTTAGTGGCATCTATTGGTAAATGTCACGAATATAATTTTTTGTGTCATTATTTTATAAAATGTCATAAAATTGATGTGTCATTTCTTTATTGAAATGCCACTAGAGCCTTATATGTTTGTGATTCTGTGGCATTTTTCTAAAACATTTAATGCCAATTTTTATTTTTGTGGCATTTTCTAAAAACATGCCACTAGTGTAGTGTCACTAAAGTCTAAATTTGTTGTAGTGACATTTTTGTTATAGTGAAGTGACACCTTTTTTAATTGAAATGCCACTAAAGCCTTGTATGTTTGTGGCTCTATGACATTTTTCTAAAAAATGCCACCAAATATTCTTTTTGTGACATTTTTTAAGAACATGCCACTAATATGGTGTCACTAAAATGTGTTTTTGTTGTAGTGAATAAATTTTACAATGTGAATGTTTTATAATGTGAACATTTATATTAAATAAATTTAACAGTGTGAATACTTACATTATAGAACATTCACATTATCAATGTGAACATCAATGCACGCTTCACACTATTACTATTAGAAGTATTTTGGTAACTATGTTACGTATAGAACTTATTAGAGTATAAGAAAATATTTTGGACTAAAACTGTTTTTGGTTGGGTGATTTGGGGAGAGATTTGGAAATAGAAGATGGAAAAGGGAAAAGAGATGTGAAATGCGAATAAAATAAACTTATATTTCACCTATAGTTTCACACATTTTTTCCCTTTCTCTTTCCCTTTCCATTTTCAAATCTCCTAATAAAACACAACCGAAATTGAACATAAGTAGGTGGAAATAGATTTATGAATAAATGTTCCTTTTTTATTATAATAATTAAATTGTTAAATTTTAACTTTTGTTTCAATGTAATTCTTTCATCACCCATTGTTAAAAAAATTGACAAAAAATACTCATATTCAAATTTTAATTTCAACTTTTATCTTCTAATGGTAACAATATAAAATTCTCAAATTGTAATTTTTATTTCAATATAATCCTTCCATCATTGACTTTTAAAAAAATAATAGAAAATGCTTACGCGTCGGTGACATGAGCACATTTTTTAAAACATTATATAATAAAAATTATTAAAAAAAGTTATATTTTTTCACTCTCCAACTTTCACTAACATTCCACAACTGCTTAAAAAAAAAAAAAAAAACACCCATAATATCAAAGAATAAACAAACTAAACGAATATCATTTAATAAAAAGTAAACAATCAATATTTAATTTTCATTGATCCCCAATCTTTCAATTGATGATATGTAGGAGCGGCCAATTAGGTTGAAGTTTAAGGACTTCATTGTTAAAATTATGGGGTTAGTAACCAAAGTAAGATTTAGACCAAAGTTAAAAGGTGAAAAATATAATTTTGCCAATAATAACGATGCAACTTAGATGAGCTCAACTCAAGCCTACCTCGAAGTTTTTAGAGACTGGACAACATATTTTAAATTCAATAGGACTTTGAGTAGAAATTGAGAAGCTTAAATTAAATTCAGGTTGGACTTGAGTACAAATGACAACCTGAGTAATCTAATGCTTGAATGTATAACAATATATAAAAATATTAAATATACATATAAATTATTAACCAACACTAAGGAGTGTTTTGAAAAGTTGGTAAAAAGCTGACTTTAGGCTTTTTACCAAGCTTTTTAGCTTTTTGGAAAGTGATTTGGGAAGTTGGTAAAAAGCCGACTTTTTGTTTTTTAGTTTAATATTTATTTATGGTGTCAAATCAAATTAAAATGACCAAAATACCCTTACCCAACATAAGAAATTTATTTTTTTATTTTTTTGTCATAGGCCCTAATTTGTAATTTCACACTTGCGTTTTTGGCCATTCCCAAACCAATTTTGTTGCGTTTTTGGAAAATGATAAAAAATGTGACTTTTTATGAAAGTTCCCAAAATGGCACTAAATATATAATATACCCAATTCATTCAATACAATACACTATCATTTCTTTTTTCTCACTTAAAAATGCAAAGACCATCTTAGCGGGGAATTAATTGCTCAATTCTCAACTTCATCCTCTATCTCTCTCTAGTTCTATTGAGCATGGTTACATCGGATATGCCTAAACCAAAACCCTGACTATTTATCCATAAAAGTCGAATATGAATGTTTGAAACCTCTTAATTGTAAATTATCCACTAAAAGTTAAAAGAAAAAATAAAAGGCAAAATAGCATGAGAACAAAGACCTAAGAGAAGCAATTACAACCAACTCTTTATGTCATTGCCGATTAACACCAGGCTGAGTATTACTACTTGAACTTGTCACTCACTCATTTACAACTTCCAATACCCCCGAAATAATTTTTGCATTGGTACATACAGACACATTCAAACATACACAAATATGCATATTATTTTTTATACACACACGCGCGAGCGTATATTGGCAGTTATATACACATCTCCACTCATATACGTTCATGTAAGTACTTCTATGTCTTTTGATGGGCGTATGTATATATATATACTATCTATACTATATTATTATATAAAGTGTATAAATCAATTAATGTGAACACTTTCTCTGTCACGCCTATTTGATTTTTCAAAAATGCCTACAACAATTGATAAGTTTAAAAATTGTCATGTGAAACTGATTTAGAAATTTAAAACTCTATTCATCATCTTCATTCATAAACTATGTATCTTTACACAAGCATTGTGTGTACACTCACCGCTAATATATATGTATATGTATATGTATATGTATATATGTGTGTTCAAAATAAAATATAAATAAATAAAAGAAATTGGGTTCCACTAGAACCAGCTATTTTGAGACCTTTCTTCTTGATGATAAAGGTAAAGCCAATAAAAATACTGGAGGTGAGAGCCAAAACAAGTCCATGAATATTATCAGAAGATATTGTCCCCATTTAAGAGAAATGGAAATAGAGGGAAATAGAAGATAAATCAAATCTTGTAGAGCCAATATCCAGAGGGAGAAATTAGTTAGAGATATGAATCAAGAAAATGCCTTTCTTTTCTTGGCTCTCTGCACAAGTAGTCAATAACAGGACCACCCATGTGTAGCAGCTTGAAAAAGAAGGAAACTCAGAGAACATACCAAGATGCAAGTTTCTACAAGAATTTAGATTCGGATCATTGAGTTTTGATCAGTGCAAATATAAAGCCTGGACGCAAGTTCACAAATTCTAAGCTAGAGAGAAGAAATAGTCGGCAAGGTTATACAAATTACTCAAGACTATTGAGTCTCACATATAAGCCAGAACAACCCCACAAACTTAGTTTTTTCAGCTTGCCATGTTTGATAATTAGCTTCTGGTAAATAAAGTGTAGCTTGGTTTCTACAACACACTCCAAGTTGAAAATATCCAGAAGAGAAAATTTTAATACTTCAATAATTACGATGAAGGCAACTACAGCCCATTTTATGGTTCTTTCCATCAACCTAAATCCATCAAGTCAAAGCAACTATTATTACAAGAACTGAAGTCATTGTCTCATTCTAATCTCTCACCCTGTTATAGTTATTAAAAGGTGGACAAAGGAGAAATTAAAGATTAATATGTGTTATATTATAAACAAACAAACAAGGAAAAAGTTTCAAAATATTGAAAATCCATCATTCCAATGCCTAGAAAACAACAGTTAATCATAAATTCACCAAAACATTCACAAAACTCATATGCAATAAGAAATCCCAAACATCAGTTAATCAAACATTCACATTTGTTAGTCCTTTTACAGAGAGAATAAACAAGAAATCAGCTTTTGTTCTTTTTTGCTATGATAGTAATAACCAAGAGAGTAACTTGATAAGATTCTTACAACATTTTTTTCTTCTCCACATTGCCAAATTATAGAGGATCTCAAGTTGAAAGAAAAATAAACATCAAAACAAGGTATGAGTGAGTATGCAATACAATAAAAACCAACCATGTTCATCATGTTCAGTAAAGCATTAATAGAAATGATATTCCCACTCTCTTTTAAACTTTTCACTCAATTTTTTTGTCTTTTAGCCTCTCACAAGTGGAGTGTGAATATCATTGCTCTACCTTACATTCAATAAAAATAAAAAATAAAAAAATCAAACATTGTATACCCAACAATCATGAATACTGTCAAGAATATAGTTGTCCAGAATAAATACACCTCAAACATATGATCCCTTTTTTTATTTGAATGGCCATCTTCATACTTCCCATTTTCGAAAATTTCAACGAATATACTTTCTGAAATTTGATATTTTGTTAACTATCTCATCAAAATTAAATTTTGATATGAACCACAAATCCAAAATAACATTTGAATTCTGAACTGAAACATGATACAAACACCCAAACAGGAATTGTATCAAAATATACTAGTGACAAGCATAAAGCATAATGGACTGCAGAAGTAACAAGATTAAGTAGAATAAACTTCAAGCCATCAAAGGGTCTTTTCCCCTTTTTTTGATGGACCATGATCTAGGTAACTCATCAAAAAATAAAAAATAAACTAACAGTTGAATGCCCAATGTTAGAAACTACAAAACAACTTTAAAGACGGTGAATGATCTTTTTAAGACAATCTCTTGTAGCTTCACAAAATCAAAAGCCAAATCATCTATATATAGTTGGTTGTTATTAGTGTAAATCACATTTTTTTTCTTTCTAAGCAATTCCAAGCAATGAAAAATAGTAGTTTATCAATTCACATGGGAACTAGGGCTGCACAACCCGCCCTACCCGACCGACCGACACACGTGTGGTTGTGAGCGGGTCAAAACTGAACTGCAAACCGCACAAATCCGATCCGCGACCACCCCTAATGGGAACTACACATAAATGATTATTAGAAGAGTCAGAAAACAAGAAATGCCAGAATGAGATTCCTAAAAAAGGCAAAATAATGGACTAGAGAGAGACAAAGTAGATCGGAGAGAGAGAGAGAGAGAGAGAGAGAGAGAGAGAGAGAAAATAGATCTGTATCTCTTCATCGTTGAGCTTCTACTTACTGTTTCCAACGATCCACATCCAACGCCACCTGCTTGTCCTGTACATGATTAGAGACACTAACACCGCACTCAAAACCCTAGATAAATCGATTCACCATTGCAGCTGCTCAATCTGATGAAAGAGAAGAGTTTTCCATACAAAGACTAGAAAGAGTAAAGGAACAAAAATGAAAAGAGAAAACACAAAACAAAAGCAAAAAAAAGATGGAAATTAACTAAATGGTGAGAAAACAATTCCAAATCGTTAGTTTTAGCCATGAAATTTTATAGGTTTTGTGTGAATATAGCAAATCTATATCAGAAAACACTAACCTTGAGCCCTAGATCGATTTAGATCATAGGGATTCAAACAATCTAGAAGATATGCGCTCCAAAAACCCCTAACCTTGAGCCCTAGATTGATTTAGATCATTGGGATTCGAACAATCAAGAAGATATATGCTCAAATCAAGAGTATAAAAAGATTTTTTAGATCAAACAATCGATGAATTGATGAAGATCGAAGGTTTGATGCCTCAAAGATCTAAGGCCTCGATTTCTCTCTCTTCCTGAATTCAAGCCTCTGTTCAATCAGAATAGAAGAGCGTCATAGCGTTGAGCTACAATTTAAAAGAAATAATCGACGCACAAAACGAGATTGTTTAGTTTAATTTTTTTGGACTTTGAAAAATCTAGACAGATTTCACAACGTTTTTGAAAAACGCCATAAAAAAAATCACTATATCTCGTTTTTCTTGTAGTGTCAAATTTGCCCAGATTTTTATGACCCATTCAATCACCAATTAATTTATGGATTATAAAAGAATATTTCTAATATACAAAATGAAATTTAAAAAATCACTTAGAAATAAAAATGCCAGAACCCTGCACCAAATTAGAGCTGTGTAGATTTTTTTTTGTTCTTGAAAATGAAAGGATGAAAAGTCGACTGCACCATAGCATATGCATGTGAGGAAAAATGAAAGGTTGTATACCTTACAATGAGGACAAAAGCTAAAGTACAAACAATATCATGCTACATAAATTTTCAAAGAAGTTCTGTCATCGGCAACGTATACTATGAACTTTTGGTTGTGTAAAATCTAGTAACCGCCCAAAAAGAGACATCTGGGGCCATCGAAGGTGGTTTTGGATTTAAGGTTTAATTTTTCAATGCTTTGTTTTTGAATTTATTGTAGTGTCTTTAAATCTACAAATCCACCAATTTTGTTTTTGTATGCCCAATATAGATGGCTAGTATCCAAAGAAGTAAGCATGCAGGTTCTCTTATGTTTTTTTTTTTTGATCAGCAAAAGAAACTCTTTATTGATGATAACATAACAAAATACATCATGAAATACATCAACAAGGAGGGGAGGCAAGAGCAAAAAACATCAAAGCAAACCTCCCTAATCGCAACTAGGTTGGCACCAAGGAGAATGCACAATCATCTGCTAGCTCAAGCTAGAAGGTTGATGAGAAACCAACCAAAGAGGGAAAAAAAAAAAAACAAAACAAAACAAGAACATCAAACATCAAACCAGTGGAACAGAAAACCAACTCGGACACCAATACAGCAGCAGAAAACAACAGATCTTAGCAAAACAGACCAGAAGTCCACTGATTCACTCACAAAGCAGAAATTGCAAAAACATCACCAAGTAGACTTTTCACTCCAATACAACAACAGACTTTTCACAAAACCTCCCTAATCACCACCATTCAGACCAGTGCAACGCAGATCACAACAGCTTCATCAGCAGCCTTAAGCCTAATCCTACAACCTCCAATCTCACAGCAGCAGCCAGAAGAGAGGATGGAGAAGCCACAATTCAGTCCAACCAAACCATTTCACCTGAAGGAGCACACCAAGACAGAATAGAACAGAAAACTCTTGAAATTGTTGCTGTTACTCCCAAGTCAGGCACTTTCTAACCAGATACTGCCACCAAAATGCTGCTGCCAAAAGAGCTAGCTTGGACCTCTGTTGCCAAATGAGCCAACCACAAAATAACAAACTAGCTTACTTTTTCTGAATTTCAGTATATAACCACCCACCAAACCAGCTAAAACCCATTTCAAGCCCCATCAAAAAATGCTTTATGAACATTGAGATTCCAACAGAAGCAGACCAGAACAGAACTCCCCATAGCAGATGACCTTATGTTGTCTTTTGCAAATCTCCTTAATTGTAAGGTGCAAAAACTCCCACTGAAATTTTTGGGGGCTACCATTAGGAGCCAATCCATGTAGGAAATCAATGTGGAAACCTGTTCTTGACAAAATAAAAGTCACGCTTGCAGGGTGGAAGAGGAAATTACTATCTTTCGCAAGTTGACTAACCTTGATAAAATCTGTTCTATCCTGACTCCTTGTGTACTACCTCTCTCTATTTAAGATGCCCGAAGGAGTTGCTATAGAAATTGGGAAGATTGAAGCTGTGTTTTTGTGGGGCGGCAATGATCTAAAGAGGAAAGTTCATCTAGTGAAATGGATGGATGTAACAAAGTCTGTTAATCAAGGGGGTCTGGGTATAAGAAGGATTCGAGATGTGAATACCTGTTTACTTCTCAAATGGTGGTGGAAATTTGGGAATCAAGTCAATGCGCTATGGAGAAGGGCTATATGCAGCAAATATAAAATCAATGAAAACTGTTGGCATCCTCCACTGGGATCCCATTATAAACACTCAAGACTGTGGACTGATATTATTTCCATTGGGGCCTATAGCAGGAATATCTTCAACTTCTATTTGGTTAATTGTCTAATTAAAGTGGGGAATGGGTCTAGAATCTTATTTTGGCATGACAAATGGTGTGGAGGGTTCTACTTTAAATCTGAATTCCCTCTTCTTTATAACCTTACTACTGAAAAGGAAGGATCCCTTCATTATTTCTACCATAGAAAATCCAGCTCAGATAATTGGAATTTTTAGTATAGAAGAGAGCTTTATGATTGGGAATTACTTGAAGAAATCCGACTTGTTAATGTCTTATCCTCTTCTCCTCCTCTGTGTTTAGATAGGGTGGATTGTCAAGTTTGGGCCAATGGTTCTTTCTCTGTATCTGCTCTTTACTCTTTCAGCAGCTCTCAGCTTGGCCCTCACCTCAAAATTTGTAAGTTTGTCTGGTATAATGCTCTTCCCCCCAAAGTTCTCTTTTTTGGTTGGCTAGCTTGGAAAAACAGATTAAAGATAGCAGAGTTTCTACACAGATTAGGCATATTAAGCAGCAGTGCATCCACCCTCTGCCCATTCTGCAGCTCTGAAGTTGAAACTGCTGTCCATGTCTTGCTGCACTGCCCTTTCTCCTGGTGTATCTAGTCATTAGTGATTCAGGATTGGGGTTTTAATTGGTGCATACAAGGTTCAATAGAAGGTCTTTTCTACTGGTGGATGGGTGGAAAATTAAAGAGGCTTGAAAAGAAAATCTGGAAAGCGATACCCTTAGTTGTTCTGTGGTCTCTCTGGAAACATAGGAATGAGTGTGTCTTCTCTTTGTCACAGCCCAATTCCTCAGGTCTATATGAACTCATCAAAACCAGAACTGTTCTCTGGCTTAAAGCTACTTCAAAGGACTTTCCTCTCTCAGTTGATGACTATTTGTTCAAATGGAATCAGATCAGATGCTAAATCAATTGGTGCTATGAACATATTCACAAACAGCTTGTAGGCGTATTCAATGGACATAAAACTATAATCAATCTATAAATCACAAAGAAAACACTACAAAGAAAACATGTCCAAGAGGGGGGACCATGAAACCCAAACCTCAGGTGAACATAATTGAGAAGAAACCTTCATTTTTTTCTCTTCTCTGGTTTTCTGCAAATAAGCCTCAATTAAGGTAACTTCTGTTGTGCGACTTGATTGAGGTGCAAATGGGTGTTATGCAAACTCAAAATGCAGACATCTATGTATTCTTTTGTTAATTAGTAGTGCAAGCGTCCAATTATTTGTCTATAAGCGGTGCACTGAACAAATAAGGTTTTAGGAGAGACCACAGAAAGGCCCATCAGTTGCAAGTAAGACTTGGATAATTTGGGTTGGTTGTCCATTCAGTACCTGTAGACACCCTATTTTTGATGGCCCTTAGGACTTGGGCGCCACCGATTGATCACTCAATGATGAATGTGTATGCTTGTCAAATGCTTGACTTCCTTAGTAGGAAACCTTAGTTTTGAGTCAACAAACCTTGTGCCTTGTTTTGGACCAAAACAATAGTTTTTAAAACCTAAGCATCCAGTGACCTGTCGTCCACTAGTGTGGCTTGTCACCCACTAATGTGGCTTGCCGGCCACTTTTAGTGGGCAGCTACCCACTATTAGTGGCTGCCGGCCACTAGTGCAAAAACTTAGATATTTTCTGCCAGCTGTTTCCTCATGTACATGCACCATTCCAGTTGTATGAATGCAAATATTTTCGAGTTAGACACATGATTTTTTATATATAGATGACCTCCCCTCTTGCTTTCAAGGTTGGAAAGATTTAGGAGTGAGAAAATATTTTTGGAAGAGCAAAATTCTCTCTCTCTCTCTTGCAACTTATATAGCCTTTGCTTAAACACTCTAAACCAGACCTAGAGTTCCTTGCTGAGGTGATTTGGGCTTGAATTTTAGCTCTTGAGGCACTTGAAAGTGTGAAATTGGTGGTTTGTGACTCAAGGGATCATTCCTCTTCAAGAGGTATACTTTCTAGTGCTTTTGTACCATCTGTACATCACTTGTTTTCCATCTTTTCTTTATGTTTTTAAGCTGTTTAAAACATGTATTTTTGGACTAAAACTTGTGATTTAAGGCCATTAAAGGTGGAGGGGTTAATAGCCCTTCTTTGAAACTTGCTTCTAAGGCCTTTGCCCTTGTGTTTCCCATCTTCTCATCAACTTTTTTTGAGCTTTTTACCACTGATTTTTAGAGGTTTTTCAGAGGCAAAAATCATGTTTTGAAGTCCCAAAAGTGGAGGGGTTAGCCTCCCTTCCTTGTGCTTGTGTGCTAGTTTTAATTCCTCAATATTTTAGCTTATGGTTTTAGCTATTTTTATCTTCATTTCCGCACTTTTTTGCTCTGTTTTTGGAATTTTTTTTAGTTGTTCATTGCATTTTAGCTTTGTATAGCATGCTTGTAGTGTAATAGTCCTCATAGGCTTGGTGGTTTAAGCCTTAGCTACCAACCTATTTGAGTTAAAGTATTTATTTCTTGCTTTCTATACTTGTTTTCATCTCTCATCACCTCTGCAACCTCCTCCATTTTTTTTTCTTTGTTTTGAAAGTTGTTTCAAACTAGTTGCTTGTTTAAGCTTGAGATTGAGATTGTTGTGCTTAATGGTTTAATCCCTTTGAGGGTTTATTACCAACGGCATGACATCTCTCTCATGTTTAAAACAACATTTGGTGTGGTACTTCTTTCCCTTAGAGGACTTAATCTTCATTTTTGGACTTAATGAACTAATAAATGGATGGTAATTAAAATTAAGTAATAAAATTGGGACTAAAAGTGATGTAAGATAATAAAAGATTTTGTGTTCAATCGGACGTTAATTGAACACATAGAAACTTGGGTCATTTCATACTCGCTAGTGATGAAATGCTTCAAGTTTCCAAGGTCAACCACTTCCCTTGATCAAATCATGACAGAGAGGAGGTTTTGTTGGTCTTTTATTATGCATTTATCGAAATTGTGTCCCTTGGTTCATAAGTCATCACACAATGAAATTGCATCGATTGATGATTTGCGAATCAAGCCTACCCCTCATTTGACCTGTTTGCTGATAAAGAGAGGCAGGGTGGACAAACATCTCCTAGGAATACGCTGGTTTGTGCTTTGTTTGTCCTCTGTTGCTGCAGGAGAGAACCAAAATTAGTGGCCAGCAAGCCACTTTTCTGGACGGCAACCCACTATTAGTGGCCTGCTGGCCACTACTTCTGGGTTGTTGGCCACTTTTTCCAGGCAGGCTGTGCCCTTTTTCCAGCAGAGCAGAGCAGAACAGAGGCTGAGGCTGAGGTGAAAAACAGTGCATATTTCCAGTTGTGCAACAGAGGCATTCCAATAGCAAAACGGATAGCATTATCGGGTGGAAATCTGCTTCCATGCATGAGCCATCCCTCAATTCTCGGGATCCGTGTTGTAATAGTAGTATGTTGTGCGCTGAGTAGCAAGTCCATAACTAATTAGTTATAATAGCTAGTTAGTTTTGTGTTGTAATTAGTTAATTAGCTAGAATAGTTAGTTCAATTTGTTGTTGTAATAATTAGTTAAGTAGCTTAGCTAATTTATTTCATTTGGGTTTGTAATAGTTAGTTAATTAGGTAATTAGCTTAGCTAGTTCATTTATTCGGACCCTTTTGTGCGAGGCCCAAACTTGTAATAATGTGTATCTCTTCCAACCCCGCGTCTTTCTCCCTTTTATTTACTTGCTTATGATGGGTAGTTAGATTATCATGTTTCTTTTAGCATACTCCATGTTTGCATTCATTTGTCTTGCATGCACCAAGGCTCAGTTCATCATTCTAACAAAGCATTGCCGTTTACATACTTCGTTGAATACCTGTTTAAAACCGCATGCTATCAAATCGATTCACATGTCATAATTAGTAGCCGAGCCTATTAATTACATCTTGTATGTGTTGCATTAGTCATGTTGCATTAGTTAGGAGCATGTATGTTTTCTAACTCATTTGTTTCTTTTGGCTCGTCTTGGAGTACTAGGTGAGCATTTTATTTGCTTTAGCATATTGCATGAGTGTAATTGTTGCCATGTCTAGCTAATTGCTTAAGTGCTAAATTGATTGAATGCCTGTGGATGAAAGCTAATTGCTTGAATTGGAATAATTTGAGTAATGTGCATATGAGATCACTTTTTTAAGTGGTACATATTCGAAATAATTTTCAAACAAACATGAATCAAAGAATTCCAATTTTTGCAAATTAGTCTATACTTGTGTGCTAGTAATGTTAGCCTAACAACTTGAAAAAGAGCATATAATGTACATAAGATTCATACCATGATTAGTAGAGGTCGATCTTTGATCGGGCAAGTGGGGTACTCAATTCATGACCTTCTCCTCTCGTATCTAAGTTCCCGAGCTGAGACAATCTTGGTGATGACGGACACGTGGCCTTTGGCACGAGTCATGGGTTTTCTAAATTTTTCAAAAATATTTAGGTGGCGACTTTATATCTAGCAAAATAGTCCATTTTTGGTATTTTGATTCAAAATCGATTTTCTAAAAGATTTGCCAGATTTGGACTCTTTGATGTTTATCTATATCACATTGCACTTGTGAGATCAGATTCAGAACCGCGGGAGTCCAAATTGTAAGGCTAGTCGTATCCAAAAGGAGCACGAAAAGTTGAGCTACAGTTTCTGGTGACTCTGGTGGGGAGATTAGAGAACTTGACTCAAATTTCATGATGTGAATTTTTATCTGCATGTATACGTTCTTTGCATTGCATTTGCATTGGTGCGCTTAAGTCACTGTGTTTGCTATCTGCTATTCCTCGACGGTTTGCCGAAGGCTTGCCTAAAAGCTTGCCAAAAAGCTGACCGGTCGTGGGCTTTGCCAAGATGGAACACAACCCTTGGATCTGGACTACTGTTGTACCGTTTGATTCTCCTTTCACTTCTCGGTGTTAGGTGCGAGAGGTATATTAGGTAGTCTTGCTAAGGTACCCCCTTTGACCATTTGGCCTAGTTGCATATAATAAAGCCTTAGTGACTGTTCCAAACTAGGATAGGATACTCACTCAAAAATGCAGGATTGTGTGAAACCACTTGATTGAAATAGTGAAACCTAGTTCGTGACAAAACTAGGACAGGGAAACCTTACTTCCTCATAGGGGTGTTTTGGCTCTCTCTTAACTGGTATGTGCTTTCACGCTGAAACTGTACAGGACTGTGCATAGTAGTTGCAAAATTGGTATTTGGTTTGGGGCAGAATTCAGTGTGGAGTACAGTCCTACAGTTTTGATCATATCTGTGTTGATAAACATCTTAGCTGAGGTGCTATGCGTTTTCTGATTGCTACTCTTTTGCTTTATTTCTTTTGCTAGGTAGTTTAAAACAATAGCTTTAGAAAGTTCAGATATCCCCCAAGTACTTTGGACCCGATTTAGAAGACTTTGTAAAGCCGGGGATCTTGTTCGGGGACAACTCGTGTTTACCTCACTCCCACCGGTTACAAGACGGAGGAGAATCAGACAGAATTCACCAATTCGGTTCTTACAACAGTCACCTCTCAACTCACCTGTGTCCAATCAGGTTCGGGAACAGTCATTTACTTCTAGCCCAGCACGAGATCAATCACCTATTCTAATGGCACAGTATCTCCTAGCCAGTGTAGAAGAACTGATACCCCATCTGCAATAGACAGTACCCGTCAGGTAGAGGTCACGGCTCGTCAGGCCGAGGTTATAACCAGGCTACAACAACAGCAACCACAGCCGGCTGTGGCCTCTACATCCCATGCATCTACCATGGCTATCCCAGCACCCAGAGCCATCGCTCATACTGTCAATGTTCAAGAAAACCAGGGCAATCCAATAGAGCCAATCCCAGCACAAGCTTCCAAAACCCCTGTTTATCAGACTGAGGCTCCGTTCGAGTTCGAGGTTGACCCAACTGTACTCAAGGTCAATAAGTTGGAAAAGTTATTCAAGAGAGCACAAGGGGTTAACTCCATCCTGGACATAGAAGACGGGTATACTGATTCTGCAGTTACATTACCGGATCAGCTTAAAATGCCGCACATTGATCGTTTTGACGGTTCTGGAGATCCGATGGTTCATTTGTGTTTGTTTTCAGATATCTTGTGGCCGATGGGCTTAACTAGACTACCGAAGCTGTCTCTCTTTGGTCGTACCATGTCGGGTATAGCGGCCATTTGGTATGCAAATTGGAAGACTCAATAAAATAGAATTGGGAGGAAATGACCTAGGCCTTCATTGCGTACTACTCATACAGTACTCAAATCGAGGTTACAACTCGTGATCTCGAGGTAACATGCTAGGAACCGAAAGAAGGTTTCTCTGAGTTTGTTACAAGATGTAGAGCTAAAGCCTCGACATTGAACACAAGGCCTTCAGAAAAGGACCAGATCAGGATGGTCGTTAGGAATCTGCATGGCAAGTTATTGCAGAAGATGATTATGCTCCCGTTATTTACATTCACAGAGCTTCATGAAATGAGAGTACAAATCGAAGACGCCATGAAGCAAGGGCTTATTACAGATGAGAAGGAGCCAACAAAAAGGCCGTTTGTTCGCAGTTCCAATGCTACCAGTGGTAGCATAGCTGTGAGGCCGTTAGACGTAAGTGTTGTCACCACAACCAAGACTGCTGACCCTTTTGCCAACACAAGCTCACAAACATCGTCCAACCCTACCCAATCCCAGAGGACTTTTAAACCCTCTCTTAAGCCATGAAGGTGCTAGTCAAGAAAGGGCACCTCAAACCCTTAGAACCTCGTCCACTTTTTGATCCTCTCCTACCCAAGCACAACCCCGCAAAATACTGTGCGTTTCACCAACAGCATGGTCATGACACCGACCTGTGCTTTCGATTACGTCATGAGATTCAAGATCTCATTGATAGCAAAGTGATCGCTCCACCTCAGAAACCAAAAGTAACCACAAATCCACTCCCAGTCCATAATCAGGTTCCCTACCTCAAAATCTTAACCTAATACATACACTGGCCACCTTTTACAACCCCAGCGTATATATTACTCCTCCCACCTACCAAAACAAACGTTGTTCATTCCAAAAGGCGCAGATCTGTGCATAATGGACACGTCTAAACCTCAACCCAAGCTTGTGGTGATGAGACTTACAGTGGAAGGGGAGTCGACCTTGGAGGAAGATATTAGTCCGTTGCCAGTGTGTCCTGATGACTTATCTAATAGGGTGTATCATCTAAGTTGCTACATTGTGTCGACTGATCAAATGAAGCTTGAATTGGTGCTGCCGACCTTGGTAGACGTCAATGTGGCAGAACTTTAAGAGGATTTAGACAATCTGCATTTCTTTAATGAGCCAGATCATGGTTCAACCTGAACGGGTCAACTGATAACATTGGATAATTGAATGATGAGCCAAACAAGGGAGAATAAGCTGGAACGAGACCAAAGGGAAAAGAAGCAAAGATAGTTGTAGTAGCCGGAAGGGACAATGAGAGAGGAAAGCTGCCGGAGAACGCTAGTGTGAAAAATCCAGCCCAGGAAAGGGCACTGTGAACACTGTAGATACTGAACAAGAAGCTGCACTGAGGCAGTTTGAACGAGAAAGAGTTGAAGACAATCGGGAAACCATAAATTCATGGCACCCTGTAGGGAACACCTATGATGTGAAGGTGATACAAGCAGAGCCGGACAACTGCATGTCGGCCATTAAGGCCGAATGGTGAGACGATAATGATCTGCATCTAGCCTATACTGACAAAGACTCGGGCGAGTGCCTTCCGGACAATACGTGGTATGCCAAGGAAATAGACCATCTAATAAGAAGTGGGCGGTATTTTATGCCGCCGCAACTAGATCAAGCAGAGGCGTCTAGAAAGGACAAAGAGGCCGAGAAATAGAAAGAGAAACAACTAGAAGAAGAGGCAGTCTTGAAAAAGCTCAAGAAAATCCAAGCTGACATCTCCATCTGGGGTCTTCTTATGGCCTCACGAGTACATCGACAGATAGTATTATCGGCAATGGACAAGGCTAAATTGTCCATTGACATCACGCCCGAACAGCTTGTAGGTTTGGTCTTTCCAAGTGGTGACAGGCCAACTCTTACCTTCTCTGACAAAGAGCTGCTGCCGGAGGGCTCGGCTCACAATAAACCATTGTACATATCTGTGGAATGCAGGGAGAAATGGGTGCTGGTGGTGTTGGTAGATATCGGTTCAGCCATTAATGTCTGTCCTTCCCGTACCACCTATGCAATTGGCCTCAAACCAGCGGACTTTGTTCCCATAGCCCATGTAATACGGGCGTATGATAACACGAGTAGAGAGGTCATGGACACAGTGCAAGTCAGAGTCTAGGTGGGCCCAGCTGAGCAAGAGGTCGAGTTTCATGTCTTGGATGTACCAGATACCTTCAATTTGCTATTAGGGAGGCCCTGGTTGCACTATGTGAAGGCTATCTCTTCCACTCTCCATCAGATGTTAAAGTACCGTTATGGGGGAGGAGTGACGATTGTTTATAGGAATTCATCCGTCCATCTGCCGCCAGAGGTGACTACGCCAGTGCTAGAGATCAACCATGGCGACGAGGATGTATTCCTCTCAAGATTCAATCTAGCTGAAGCCTGGGTAGTGTAGACCACTCTAGCCACAGACAAAGGCATGTATGTCAGTGCCCAGTCCATATACTTCATGAACAAACTACAGCATGTTCTGGGAATGGGGCTCGGAAGGAGTGGTCGAAAAGGTGTTGCAGCACTGATTGATGTGCCACACAACCCACATGCCTTTGGATTGGGCTATGTGCCCACCAAAGAGGATTGGATAAGGAAAGGAGACGAGATGAAGAGCAGAGCCAAGGCCAGGAGAGCTGGAAAACACTATGAACTCATCCATAGGCCAATCCAAGGGACACTAAATGGCCGTTTTGTTCAAGAATGAGAGGATTTCCCTTTTTGAGGCTTTCTCGAGCCTTAGGTAAATTCCTCGAAACAACGTGTCCCCAAGTTCGAGATCTTCTTTAATCTGCAGCTGCTGGACAATGATGATGAGGAAAGGGCCGAACTAAGCATCAAAGCTGAACAGAGCACGGAAGGTGACTTAGATGACTGCGAATCGGGAGTAGGGATAGCACTAGTCAGTCTCCTGACAGATCCTTCAGCCAACCTAGAGAACTTGGGGGATAACTTTACCATATCCATGATCGGGGAAGAACCGGGTGTGAACCCAACCAGTGGCATTTTGGATGTATCAAGGGCATCATTTCTTACCTGGTAGCTGGAGGAAGGCTATTTGTCCAGTTTTGAATCCGGTGATGAGTTAGAATCTGATTCCACTGAGTTTGTGGGGACGGGATCAGATTCAAGTTTTTTTGGGTCTGAGTCTAGTATTTATGAGGGTGGTAACCCGGATACCAAAGTCCTGTCTAGGTCTTCATTCAGCTTTTCTTTTGAGTCTGTAACCGAAGATATGGACCTTTTGAATGAGAACTCTACAGATTCAGTGTACTTTTCTGTGCCATTGGTTTATTGTATTGACTAGGATTTTCAAAACTTCAATGAAAACGAAGGGAAAGAAATTCCTCTGGCTTTGAAAAACTTGATTAATTGAGAGGAGAAGAGGTTTGCTAAACCCTGTGCTAATGAAATCATTGCTATTAATGTGGTTATTGAGAAAGATCCGCGCTTGGTCTAGATCGGGTCCACGTTGTCTTTGAAGGAGCGCGAGCGTTTAATCGCCTTATTAAAAGATTTCGAAGATGTTTTCGCGTGATCCTACGAAGACTTGCCTGGAATCGATTCTGAGATTGTACAGCACCGGATCCCTCTTGACCCTGAGGCCCGACCAGTCAAGCAGAAGCTGTGTAGAATTCATCCAGATTGGGCGTTAAAAATTAAGGAAGACGTCACCAAGCAGATTGATGCAGGATTCTTGTTAGTATCCGTGTATCCAACCTGGTTGGCTAACATCGTCCCAGTGCCGAAGAAGAATGGTAGAATCTGAGTGTGTGTAGACTTCCGGGACTTAAACAAAGGCAGTTCAAAGGATGACTTTCCTCTGCCACACATTGATGAATTAATGGATTTCGCTGCGGGCCATACATTGCTACCATTTATGGATGGGTTTTCCGGGTACAATAAGATTTTGATGGTACTCGATGACAAAGAGAAGATCGCATTCACTACGCCATGAGGTACCTATTGCTATCAGGTTATGTTGTTTGGTTTGAAAAATACTGGAGCTACCTATCAGAGGGGCGTAACAGTAGGAAAAATGCTAGGCTTTCTGATCACACATAGGGGCATTAAAGTAGATCCTTCTAAAATCAAGGCCATCTTAGAAATGCCACCACCAAGGACTGAAAAGGAGGTGCGTGGCTTTTTGGGTAAAATGCAATTCATAAGACGGTTTATTTCGAAGTTAACCTTGACTTGTGAACCACTATTTGGTCTCCTGAAGACAGGGAAGAAATTCCAATGGGATGATCGCTATTAGTTTGCCTTTGAATAGGTTAAGTAGTACCTCTAGAATCCACCTGTATTGTCACCACAGGAGCCGAGGAAACCTCTGATTCTGTACTTGTCAGTAACAAATATGACTATGGGGTGCATGCTCGCTTAAGAATCTGAAGATGGGGTGGAGAAAGTCGTCTACTACTTGAGCAAGAAAATGCTAGACTACGAGACCCTGTACACTCCTTTAGAGAAAGCTTGTCTGGCCTTGGTATGGCTATCCGGAAGTTGAGGCACTACTTGTTAGCTCACTCTGTACTCCTGGTTTCGAGATTAGATCCCATAAAATATCTCTTTGAGAAACTAGCACTTACGGGTAGGTTGGCTCGTTGGTTGATTCTCCTTTCCAAATTTGATCTCAAATATGTCATCCGCAAGCGGGTTAAAAGAAGAGCTGTAGAGGAGTTCCTGGCAGACCACCCAGTAGAAGGAAATGAGTCAGTGGAATACTTGTTCCTAGATGAAGACATTCTGCAGATCAAAGAGGAAACGTGGACGATGTACTTTGATGGAGCATCCAATCAATACAGTTACGGAATAGGTGTGTTGCCGATAGCACCTGACGACTCCCATATACCTTTGACCTTCAAACTCCGGTTCAAGGTGTCCAATAATGAAGTAGAATATGAAGCGTGTATTGTTGGTTTAGAAGCAACCCTAGAACTAGGGGTAATAAGGTTACATGTTATCGGGGACTCGAACTTGATTGTTTCTCAAGCAAACGGAGACTAAAAAGTCAAAGAAGAGAAGATGAAGGTTTACCATCAGATCCTGGATATTCTAATCCCTAGGTTTGAAAAACTGACATTCACGCATCTGTTAAGAGAGAACAACCAGTTCGCTGGTGCTTTAGCAACTCTATCTTCTATGGTAGTGTAGACACCCCATTTTTGACCGTCTTCAAGACTTGGTTGTGCTTACAAGTACATCCAACCACTAGTTTGATTGCTCGTCGAGTACTCAACTGTTGCGATGGAACGTCATAGGTTTGAGCTTTCCAAACCCTGTACCCTTTCTCCCCCATTCTTGGACCATGTGTTGGCCTTTTCTGCATGTTTCTTGGGAGGCACTGCCGACCACCTTTTGGCCCTGCCGGCCTTGATTTTGTCCCTACCGGCCATTGATGAAGCCTACCGGCCATCAATGAGCCACTGCCGGCCACCACTGATGCCCGGCAGACCCCTTGTCTCAGCAGGTTTCACGCCAGATCTTTTGAGTCAGCCGGTTTTCACTCCTTTCCCCTCCATACACGTGTATGGAGGGATCAAACTCTTGCCAAGCTTGTTCAACAAACTTTGCATTGCTCCCTTCTATATAAGGAGAGGCCCTTCCTCTCTATCAGAGGTCAGCCATTTTTTAGAGAAGTTGTATCTCTCTCTCTCTATATTGCATAGAATAGTGCTCTAAAGTCCATTTTTCTTGCACTTTTGCACTACAACTCATAGAGGTACACCACCACCTTTGGGTTGAGGTTCTTGGGAGTGTTAATTGAGCTTTGAAAGTTTGTTTTTAGCCTCAGAGCTTGCTGGTTTCGAAGTTGAACTTCAAGGGTGAGTATATTCCGCTTTTTAGCATTTATTTGTACCTCATTTTGGCCATCCTTGCATATTGTTTTAGGCCTTTCTTTCAACTGAAAAAAGTTCTATTTTTTTATTCTTTAGACCTTTGTTTAAGGTCACTTTTTCGTTGGGGGTGGTTTACCCCCTCTTAGGCCTTGTTAGGCCTTGTTTTGAGCCATCCCTTTATGCTCTTGTTGAAGCCTTTGCATGACCTTTATACCACTGAAATCTAGAGGATTTTCAGTGGTAGAAAGGTGGCTTTGGTGTCCTAAATAGGAGAGGGTCATCCCCTCTCCTTTGTGTCTTGTTTACTTGCTTTGAATGCCTCATGTTTGAGCACCTTTGTTAAGCCTTTGTTGGCCATATCTTAGCTTGTATTTGTGGTTATTTTGCTGAGGCATACCACTATTTTTGCTTGGTTTGGTCACTCCATGCATGCATAACACACTTGTAGTGTAAATCACACAAATTAGCTTTGTTTCCTCATGAAGTAGCATGCCATTCTAGCTTGTTTTCTTTCCATTTCAGCATGTTTTTGGTGATGTTTTTCCATGTCATGACTCTGTTTTGGTTTGGTTTGGTTGGCCCTTGCATGCCTCATGCACTTGTAGTGTAATCCTCTCTATTGCCTTAACATGCATCATGCTTTAACATGTCATTTTAGCATGCCTTTGGCTTAGCTCTGAGAAGATTTTGTTCATGTTTTACCATGTTTAAGGTCTGATTTTGGTTTTTTTGGCCATGCATGACTTGCTTTGTATAGCCATGGTTCAATCTAGCTTGTTAGCTTTGTGCACCAAGTCCACTAGCATGTGTTACTTGGCTTATTTTAACAATTTGGCATCACTTGTTATGTTATTTCAGTCCATGTAATGTGGTCATACACTTGCATTTGACATGCTTTCAATGTCTTAGAGAGTTTGTGTTTTGTGCCTCATGAATGGATCATTGTGCATGCCTCTATGCTTAGGTCTTTGGGATGCCATCTCAGTGGGTTTTTGGGCTTATTTTGACATGCCTTAACTTTGATTTTTGTTGGTAGAGTCATCCCATGCTTGGTCTTAATAGGTGTAGTGTAATTACCTTATTTGCCTTGTATGCATCATGCCTCATGCTCACTATGCTAGCTTGTTTTGGCTTACTTCCATACATGTTTTAGTCTCATTTTAACATGTTCTAAGACTATTTTGCGTTGCCTTAACCACGTGCTTCATATTTTGTATACTTGTAGTATAAATGTTCTTGCTTGCCTCAAGCTTTGAGCACTATTGCATGCTTCAATTGTGTTGTGTACGTGATTTGGCATCACTTAACATGACCTTTCAGAGCCTATAGCATTGCCATATTCCCACTTCAATCATGCTTTAAGTGCCTTTGAGTGTTGTGCATTATTGCCTAGCTTATGGCTTAGCTTGTATGCTTGCATGCCTAGGTCTTTGGGCCCTCATCTCAGTATGTTTAGGTCCTTATTTTGACCTATTTGAGCTCTGTCCATGCTTAGTTTATGCATTTGTGCCATGTATTGCATGCCTCCTTTGTAGTCCTCTTTGATAGCTCTATGCTTTTAAGGACCTTCACATGCTTTACTTGTGTTGTTTAAATGATTTGGCATCATTTCTTACCTCATTTCAGTGCACTTGGTGTTGTTACACTTCTATACTTTTCACTCTTTAGGTGTTCTTGAGAGTTGCACCTTTATACCTTAATTGGTGAGCCAATTGGCATGCATGCTTGTATGTGTTTTCGGTGCCTTCGTCTTAGCATTTTAGCCACTGATTTGGGCATATCTGAGGTCTGTCCATTTCGGTTTAAGTCCATCGAGCATGGTTTATTACATTTTGTTTGCATGCTTGCATTACATCGCATTGTTTATACCTTATACTTTGCATTGTGTATGCTTAGGTAACATTGCATTGAGTATGCCATCATTTGCATTGTGCACGCTAATTGACATTTGCATTGTGCATGCGTTAGCATTGTGCATGCCATTAGCCTTGTCAGGTTGTTCATATTACATTACATGTTTGTATGCTTAAGTCATATTGCATGTTTGCATGTTTGCATGCTTGAGTCGCATTGTGTATGCCATGCTTGTGTTGCATTGTCATTTGGATTAAGTGTTAATCTGAGCACGAGAAACGAGGGACGTTTCATACTTCAAGTGATGAAATGTGTCTCAATTCTCAGTTGCCGACACTCTTGATCAAGCATGATAGAGTTTTAGGCGTTTATGTGTTTTCATGCATTCATTTCACATTGATTTGCACATGTTGGATCTTTGGCCATCATGCATCGGGATGCGTGGTTGATGGTCTTGGATCCGACTATGCCTCTCCCTTGATGTTTCGAGGTGATATGGGGTGGCATAGTGCGTACATACCCTTGGGAGACCCTCCCTTTTCTCTATTTTGTGCTCTGCTGCAGCTTGGTGTCACAGCACACCAGTGGCCAGTAGTGCCTTGCAAATGGCTGGCAGACCTTCATTCTTGGTCGGCAGATGGTCGGCAGTGGCTCCCCATGGCCGGCAGGCCACTGGTGTAGTCCCCAGACTGGTTTTGGTAAGATTCAGCAGGAATTCCTTGAGGACACCCTGCAGACAGAGCCTCTAAAGAGCAACCGAAGAGCTTTTCGGGACAGCAACCAAGCATGCATCCCCTTCTCCCCCAACCAGAGCTGGAACAGCATTGTTTACTATTTTCCTTATTTGTTAACTAGCTTAAGTTTTGTAATAATTAATTAATTTGTTAATTAGTTTGTTGTTGTAATAATTAGTTGTAGCTAGTTATTCAATTTGGTTGTGTAATAATTAGTCTAATTAGATTATTAGATTAGTTGATTAGCTTAGCGTATTCATTCGGACCCTCCGTCGAGAGGGCGAACTTTGTAATAAGTGTGCGTGCGTGTGTGCATGTCTTCAAACCCCCATTTCTTTCTCCCTTTTACTTACCGCTTTCGATGGCTAGTTTTAGGTCATGTTTCAATTAGCATCCTTATGCTTCGTATGCGTGCATTCATTCATCTGTCTTGCATGCACCAGGCTCGGCGCATCATACTAACTACATTGTTTTTCAATACCAAGTTGAATACATGTATCAATTGTTGCATTTCATATGTCATCTTAGAATAGCCGAGCCTATTTCTAGTTGCATTTTGTATGTGTTGCATTAGCCATTTTAAACATGAACTAGGATCATGCATGATTTCTAACTAGTTCTTTGTTTTGGCTCGGAGTACATTGTGAGTGTTTATGCTTTAGCATACTGCATGTGTGTTAATGTTGTCATGATAGCATGCTTGCCATGAGGCTAATTGCTTATTTGTTATAACTGCCTGAATGCCTGTGGGTGAAGGTTGGATTACTTGAATTGGAACAATTCATCAAAACTCTGTTTTAGCTTACTTGCGAGTAGCGAACTTTAAACCATTTTTAAACAAACAAATGTGCAATGCTTTGTTCCAACTTAGGCGATCTAGTTTATACTTGTTTGCTGTGCGCAGCACATAGTAAATTCTAGGTTAATAACTGGAATAAGAACACATGTGTTTTCAAAAATAAGATATCATGCTTAGTAGTGGCCGATCTTTGATCGGGCGAGCGGGGGTGCTCGTTGCATGACCTTCCCCAATCGTACCCAAGTTCCCGAGTCAAGGCAACTTTGGTGATGACGGACACGTGGCCTTAGGCACGAGTCAGGGTTTCCTAAATTCCCCCAAAATAAAATATTTAGGTGGCGACTCTGTATCTGGAAAAGCAGTCCATGTTTGGCACTTCTTTATAAAATCAGTTTTCCAAAACGATTTACTGGATTTGGACTCTTTGGTAATTTATCGATCTTGCATTGCACTTTGCGGGATCAGATTCAGAACCGTGACATTGAGTTCGAACTGTGGTAAGCCCAAATGAACAGAACGGAATCCCGCGCTGATTTCTTCGCACGCGGAGTGCCGGGACATTCGGGACGCGTCCACAGGTCGGCATCCCACTTGGAGTCCGGATACGTCCGATTATCATCGAACAGAAATACACGCCGGCTTATGAAACTATTGTCGTGATAGATGAAGTACAAAACAAAAATCCCTGGTATTATGATAGTTTGAATTTTATGGAAAATGAGACGTATCCATTAGAGGCAAATGCCAAAGACAAATGGGGAATACGACGTATGGCCATTCAATTTATCCTCTACGAGGGTAAGCTTTATAAAATAGGTCATCTGGGAATGCATAAATTGTGTGTGAAAGAAGAGGAATCGAAGCGCTTTATAAAGGCTATCCACCATGGAGAAAGATTGTATTAGTTTTGTGCAACGATGCCACAAATGTCAAATCCATGCCAATCACATGAATATTCTGTCGTCAAAGCTTTACAACACGACTTTGCTATGGCCTTTCTCAATCTAGGAAATCGATGTCATCGGTGTTGTCTTGCCAAAAGGGTTGAATGGACATGAATATATCTTGATGATGATTGATTATTTTACAAAGTGGGTGGAAGCTCAGTCCTATGCAGTGTTAAAGGCATCGCATGTGGCCAAATTTATCAGAAACAATATCATCTGCCAGTATGAAGTTCCAAACGAGATCATATCAGATAATGGCTCCCACTTAAAAAAAGAGGTGATAGACTTGTTGAAAAAATACAACGTGGCTTTTCATAAGTCATCCACGTATAGGCCATAAACCAATGGAGCTGTTGAAACCGCCAATAAGAATATCAAGAACATCTTGTAGAAGATGGTTGAAACCTACAGGGACTGGCCGGATAAACTGCCATTTGCACTCTGGGGCTACAGAACCTCGATCCGGACGTCTATAGAAGCAACCCCTTATTCTCTCGTCTATGGGGATGGAAACCATTTTGCTAATTGAAATTGAAGTCCTGTCGCTATGAGTTATGGCCGAGTGTTAGATAACAGAGGCAGACTAGCAACAGAGTAGATTTGAAGAGTTAATGTTGTTTGATGAGAGAAGGCTAAAGGCATTGTATCATATTCAGGGCTACCAACGCAGAATTGCTAGGGCTTTTAACAAGAAAGTTAAGTCCCAGAAAAGGCTAAAGGCATTGTATCCTGTTTAGGGCTACCAACGCAGAATTGCTAGGGATTTTAACAAGAAAGTTAAGTCCCGAAATCTTAAGGATGGAGATATGGTACTGAAAGACAACCGAGCTCCCATCCATGACCCTAGGGGCAAGTTCAGACCCAATTGGATTGGTCCTTACACTATCAAAGCTATTTGGTCGGGTGGAGAGGTTATTCTCATGGACTTAGATGGCCTGGAATTTTCACAGCCGATCAATATGGACAAATTGAAGAAATACTACTCTTGAGAAGCTTGCTAGGCCAAAAACCCAGAAGGGCGACCTAGGCAAAAGTTAGAGCATGAAAAATTAGAAATAAAGAAAAGCTGAGCTCGCAAGATTGAAAACCCTAAAAGGCGACCTTGGCCAAAGTTGGAGCGCAAAAGGAGAGAGTTAATACTCAAGTGAACCTGAACCGAACTACGTAAGGCCTGATTCCCATCTTTGGGATAGGCAACTTTATCCTGAAGTTCGGCTGTAACCGTCTCCAACTCAACTGTCCTGTCTATTTTTCTGATCAGGTCATCTCTGTTCATCATCTGTTAGTTCGGTTGTGATCTTCATTTTGGGAAGAAAAGCTTGTTACAAAGCAGAGCAGCAGGGGTATACAATCAAGGGCAGTTATGATCTTTTGATTCGGGGTTGTACATCTTGAGGGTTTGATTCTGTGCATGTCCGGTAGTGATCATTTTCAAAAATGGTTTTGAAAAGTTTTAATAAAAGTTGGTGTAGACACCCCATTTTTGACCACCCTTACGACTTGGGCACTACCAGTTGCACACCCAATGATGAATTGTATATGCTTGTCAAAAGCTCGAAGTCCGTAGTAGAATGCCACAGCTATGAGCCTTCAAACTCTACACACCTTTTTGACTTGTTTTTGGACCAAAAAAGGTAATTTTTTAAGCCTAAAAAACCTTGGGACCTGGCGGCCACCACTGTGGGCTACCGGCTACCAGTATAGGTTGCCGGCCACTTGTGTAGCCTACCGACCGGCATTAGTGGCCTGCCGGCCACTTGTGTAGTTTTGCAGACATTTTGGCTAGTTATGCTAGTTATTTGCACAAATGCATGCACTTTCCTACACGTGTATGTATTGATATTTTTGAGAGAGTTTGTTGTTTTTCTATATATAGGAGACCTCCCTTTCCATTTTTGAGTGTTGAACATTTTGGAGCAAAATTATTGCTCTCTCTCTACAATTCTCTCTCTCTCTCTTGCAAATTCCTAAACTTTTGCAAGCTTTCGCCAATACACTCTAAGCCAAACCTTGTGGTATTTGAGCTAAGACACTTTTGAGCCTACTTTGAGCTCTTGAGGGTGCGTAAGTGTTGGTTTAACACTTGGAAAGGGTTCTTCTCTTCAAGAGGTATAAGTCTTGGCTTGTTGCTTTGCTTTATTTTCTATTTTACCTATTGTTTTAGATTGTTTTTGGGCTGTTTATACTCTGTATTTTTAAGCTGAAACTCTTGTGGTTTAAGGCCAATAGGGGTGGAGGGGTGGATCACCATTCTTTATACCTCATTTCTTAGGCCTTTGCCCTTGTGTTTCCCACCTCTTTGTCCACTTTCTTTGAGCTTTTTAATCATGGATTTTGGAGCTTTTTCAGTGGCTAAAACCATATTTTGATGTCCCAAAAATGGAGGGGGTAGCCTCTCCTCCTTGTGCTTGTTTACTAGCTTAACATGCTCCATGTTTTAGCTTATTGTTCTAACTATTTTTGTCTTAATTTCTGCATGTTTAGGACTGATTTAGCACTGTTTTGGGACTGTTTTTGATTGTTCATTGCATTTGAATTGCATGCTTATAGTATAATAGTCCTCATAGGTTTGGTGGTTTAGGCCTTAGCCACCATCCTATTTGAGTTGATAGCATTTGTTTATGGCTTTCCATACTTGTGATCACCTTTAATCACCTCTGCAACCTCCCTCCTTTCTTGGATTTTTCTTTACTTTGAAAGTTGTTTCAAACTAGTTGTTTGTTTAAAGCTTGAGATTAAGGTAATGTGCTTAATGGTTTAATCTCTTTAGGGGTTTATTACCAACGACATGACACTTTTCTCATGTCTAAAACAACTCTTGGTTTGGTACTCCTTTTCATTAGAGGACTTAAAGCTCACTCTTGGACTTACTTGACTAAGGAATGGTTGGTAATTAAAATGGAGTAATAAAATTGAGACTAAAAGTGATGCAAGATAATAAAATCAACTTGGGTTCAATCGGACGTTAATTGAACCCATTGAGTCTTGAGTCGTTTCATACTCGTTAGTGATGTAATCGGTTCAAGAGTCAATATCAACCACTTCCCTTGATCAATTCATGATAGAGAAAAGGTTTGGGAGTCTTTTCTTGTTGCATTTATTGAAATTGTACACCTTGGTTCATAGGCCATCATGCAATGAGATTGTAGCAATTGATGGTTTGTGAATTGAGCTTGCCACTCTTTTGAGCTGTTTTGATGATAAGGAGGGGTAAGATGTACAAATATACTTTGAGAATACCCTGTTTGTGCTCTGTATGCTTTCTATTGCAACAGGAGGAACCAAGCATCAGTGGTAGACAGGCCACCACTTGTGGCTTGTCGGCCACTTTTGCCAAATTGAGTAGCAACCCTTTTGGAACAGAATAGAGTAGAGGTTGAGGTGAAAGAGGTTCCACTGGGCAACAGAAGCATTCTGGCAACAAAATAGTGGGATTTTTGAGTGAAAATCCACGCATGCATGAACATTTCTCGCTCCCCGGGGCTGATTAATTAGTTTAGCTATTTATTTCATGTTGTAATTAATTAGTTAGTTCTAATTTGTAATTAATTAGTTAGTGTTATTGGTTTTGTAATAACTAGCTAGATAGTTAGTTTATTCGGTTTGTAATAATTAGTTAATTCGTTTTGTAATAGTTAGCTAATTAGCTTAGCTAGTTAGTTTATTCAAACCCTCCTCGCATCCATTGTCTTGCATGCATTAAGCTCAGTGCATCATTCTAACTTGTATTGTTAGTCAATACTTCTTTGAATACGTGTTTAGACTGCATACTATCAAATTATTTCATGTGCCACATTAGTAGCCGAGCCCAGTAATTGCATATCGTATGCGTTGCGTTAGTCATGTTGCATTAGTTAGGGGCATGCACGTTTTCTAAACTCTTTTGTTTCTTTTGGCTTACCGTGGAGTACTAGGTGAGCATTTTGTGATTTAGCATATTGCATGAGTGTGATTGTTGCCATGTTTAGCATTCTTACCATAAAGCTAAGTGCTTAATTGATATATTTGCTTGAATGCCTCTAGATGAAAGCTATTTGCTTGAATTAGAATAATTTGAGTAATATTCATATAAGATCACTTTTTCAAGTAATACATATTCAAACCATTTTCAAAACAAACATGAACTCGAAGTGTTCCAACTTGTGCAAATTAGTCTATACTTGTGTGCGCATCACATAGTAACAATAGCCTAATAACCGGAATAAGAGCATATAATATAAATAAAAATCACATCATGATTAGTAGAGGTTGATCTTTGATCGGGCGAGCAAGGGTGCTTAATTCATGACCTTTCCCTCTCGTACCTAAGTTCCCGAGCTGAGACAATCTTGGTGATGACGGACACGTGGCCTTTAGCACGAGTCATGGGTTTCCTAAATTTCCCAAAAATATTTAGGTGGCAACTCTATATCTGGCAAAGCAGTCTATTTTTGACATTTTGATTCAAAATCGATTTTCCAAAAGATTTACCGAATTTGGACTCTTTGGTGTTTATCTATTTCATATTGTACTTGTGAGATCAGATTCAGAATCGCGGGAGTCCGATATTGTAGGGCTTATTCATCTTCCGAAAGAAGTACGAAAAGTCGAGCTACAGTTGGTTTTGTTCAAAATTTACCTTTTACAACCTAGACCATTTTTTGGACCAAAAGGATAATTTTTAGTGCTCATAACTTTAATTCAATTGATTTCAAATAAAGTTGTCCAACTCTCTGATACAAATCAAAGTTGCTTTTACATCATAAAACTTGAAAAGAAAGGTTAAAGCAATAAACTAGGGGCATAGGCGAGTCAGGTGCTCCTGCGTCCTCTATTCGTGCTTGCGGAAGCTTTTGTAGCCAAAGTGGGCCCGGCTTGTGCCTCATTCTCGAGGCAAGTCAAGCACTCGCCAGAAAGGGCATAACTGAAACTAGGGGCAGGGGCTAGAAACTCTCTCGTCCTCCAGGCAGTGAGGTACCAAGTTAAGTGTGAAGTACGAATTGAAAATGAAGCTGGGTATTTTACCCCCTTCTCTGGGCAGGTCTGATCATACCCGGATTGGCGTCTAAACTGAAAGGGAAAATAGAACACTCAGTGTGTGAGGCCAATCAATTGTATACTAGGCTGTCGGGTCATGCTGTAACCCATCTCAGTCAAATTGAGCCAAGGGCAATGCCAAGCTATGTTAGTTGCAGACCTGTTGGACATCTAGTGTCACACCCCAAACTTGCCCCTAAAAGTTCGGGTATGACCAATTCGAAAACAGATATAAAATTCGACATGTATATCCTCTGGGGCCTGAATGGAAGCAATTAACAACATGAAATAACATCCATTAAGCTAATACCTATATGCCAGGATCGCTAATGTACCATCAAACAGTTCGAACATTTAATAAACAGACACACAGGAAACAGATATTCACCTGTACACATATAAATATATATATAGACCCAGCCCCCGCACGTGGGGTGTAGCAAAAATATTATACATGCATAGTGATATTAGACAAAAGACTAGTGACCAAAGCTAAGGGTTGTGGGAGGAACTCCACAAAACACATAGACTTCACCAACTGCTTGGACACAGTGAAGTTGTCAAAAGAAAGCAACCAAAGCTGAGCTAAGACTGACCTCCGGGTCGGTTACCTACAAAGATAGATATAATACAGAGTAAGCAAGGCTCAGTGAATAATAGTACCTAAAGAATTCAATGGATACACTTGAATTGTAATATTTATAACGTATATAAGTGCAGAGGTCATATGATTAATCTCATCCTGTAAACATTCCAGAATGGCCTTGGGCCCAGATATTAATAGATTGGCCTTGGGCCCATATATCAACAGATTATACAGAGCGGCCTCAGGCCCAACAGATTATGCAGATCGGCCTCAAGCCCAACAGATTATGTAGATCGGCCTCAGGCCTAACAGATTATGCAGATCGGCCTCAGGCCCAACAAATTATGCAGAACAGCCATAGGCCTAACAGATTATACAGAATAATCCCAGATTCATAAGAATACCATCACACAGTAGTGCACACAAATTTTCCCCATGGTTTATTACAAGTCAACATAGTTACCTTGCGTATAACAGAACATTAATAATAACTATTAACAGAGAGCACATGTACTACTACAGTACTATTCATAGGGACAGAACAATTTTCATAATAACGTGAGTCATATAACGATGTTATAGATATTCAATTCCTTCCTCAGTTTGAGCAATTCACAGGTCAATCCGATATTTATCATAGTTTCTCAACGGTCATTAACATATGAAGCAACCCATAGTTCTATCCGATTATTCATTTCGATGATCCATTTTAGGCATATATCTATTTCATAGAACATGTGTCGAACAAGACAAGGCTGTAGGAGTCCATTATAGGACATTCAAAACATCATGTTCTCAGTAGGCGGGGTTTATATTCACAATTTCTTCTTGTCAACAAATTCTGCAGTGTCAATTCCCAAATACAGAAACACAGTAGAAATCATTCCCTTAAGCACACTGTTCATATCTTCCCATAACATAGGTCACTTTCCATGATAATAAAGATATTCTCAGCTATGTTCATCTCCAGATCAATCCAGTATTAATAGTTCGTATGCAATTCACATGCGGAGACATAGGCAATTTACAAGTAACAGAACATTAATGATAACCATTAACCGTAAATGGAATATATTGCTACAGTACTATTACTCACAGTGTTGTGGCGGAGTGATAATCCCTTTCGGTATGCGATCTATATGTATAAACAACTCACAAGTTAGTACTTTTCCTTTCGCAACCAAGTTCTGATTTGTTAAATCTCAGTGAATTAACAAGCATTTTAAAGGCTTTAAACACACATTTTAGCAATGCCAGAAGGTCAAATAAAAGAAACGGAGTACACTGAAATTTTCCCCATGGGCCACACATACGGGAAGGTGGGCCGCACGTGCGGTGATCCTCCCCCGCACGTGCCTTTTTTTCAGTGCCTCAAAGTTGGATTCCCCTGTTTTCCGCACATGTAGCTGTGAGCCCCGCACGTGCGGTGGTACTTCCTGCACGTGCGGCTGTAAACCCCGTATGTGCGGTGGTTCTTCCCTGTTTTGCAGTCTAAACCAAGACACAATTTCAACAAAGCCAATATCTTCTAGAGGAGAAATATAGAGAAATTAATGAAATTTTAGGATATAACATCACCATAAACATGGTTCATAAACTCAATTAGGTCTTTAAAAGCTTAACCTCATAAACACAATTCAAGCCCTTTGAATTCCTACTATATTTAGTTTCCAAATATATATATGTAATCATCCAAACACATCAATGAGTTCAAACATGTAAAGATAAAGGAATAGAATGAAATTCCTCTCTTGTAGACACCCCATTTTTGACCGTCCTCAAGACTTGGACGTCATCATTTGAACACTCGATGATCATCCCTGTTCGTGTTCGTCTTGAGTTCTCGGAGGTTTCGGCCGCGCACCTTGCCTCAAGACCTCTCGACTTATTTGTTTTGTGCTTGGTTGTGGACCAAGCACTTAGGTTTTTGCCTCTGAGGGTAGGAAATGGGTTATTGGCCACCCCCACACCCCACCAGCCTCGGCTTGAGGACACCGGCCCTGTTTTCTTGCTACTGGCCAAAAGTGTTGGTCGGTCGGCAATGTTCTTGGTCGGCCAGCCATTATTTTGGTCGATCAGTCACTTTTTCTGGCCGAGACCCTTATTTTAGCTTCTTGAGGAAGCTTGAACCTTTTGAACCCTTGGTTTTTAGCTTCTTGAGGAAGCTTGAACCTTTTGAACCTTTGCTCTAGCTTCTCCAAGAAGCTTGACCTTTTTTAGCTTCTCCAAGAAGCTGAAACCTTTTTTAGCTACTCCAAGAAGCTTGAACCTTTTTAGCTTCTTAGAGAAGCTTAACCCTTTTTGCTTTAGCTTCTAAGAGAAGCTTGGCCCCTTTGCTCCAAGCTTCTAAGAGAAGCTTGGACCTTTGTTCCTCTATAAAAGAGGGCCTCTTCTTCCATTTCAAGGGTTGGAAAAATCTGATATATAAGATATATATATATCACTCTCTCTCTATATCTCCCTCTCTCTCTACATTTGTGTGGGTCAGAGTGTTCCAAAGTGAGTTTTTGTTCTTGTTTTTACACTAGAACACCTAGGAGTACACTACTCTTTGGTTACTAAGGTGCTAAGGAGTTGTTTGAGGGGTTTTTGAGCTGGTTTTGATCCAAAGAGGCTGCTGGTTTGGTGTTCTTGGAAGTGGTCTTCAAGGGTAACTCCTTTTCCCTTTTTTATTCCCCGTTTTTGTACACACTTTTAGCCTATCTTGCACACTGATTTAAGATTAGCTATAAACTGAAAAAAGTTTTGTATTTACATGCTTTTGAAGTTTGTTTAAGGTCATTGTGGTGTTGGGGGTCGTCCACCCCCTCTTAGACCTTGTTTGGCCTCTTTTTGAGCCTTCTTTGCTGAGCTTCGGGACCACCTTGTATTGGCCTTCTCACCACTGAAATCCAGAGGGATTTCAGTGGTGGGGATGGTGTTTTGAGGTCCTAAGAAGGAGAGGGGTGAACCTCTCCCTTGTTGTCTTGTTTACTAGTATCTTTGGCCTTACAAAGGAGCCCTTATTTGCACACTTCTTGAGCTTGGTTCAGGCCTTTTTCAGTGAGTTTTAGGGCCTGCATGAACTCTTTCCAGAGCTTTTTTTTGTCATTTAAGGCTTGCCTCTTGCATGTGTAGAGCAACCCTCTTTATAGCCTTTCAAAGTAGCACCTCATTCTTGCATGTATTGGATACATTTCAGTGGGTATTTGGTCATATTTTGACATGTCATGAATCTATTTTTGGCTGGTTTGGTGGTCCCTCATATGCTCCATATGCTTGTAGTGTAAACCATGCATACTAGCTTACATTGCATGTTGTTTTGGCCCTTCATTCTAGCACATTTTGGCCATACTCCAAACTGATTTTGTCCTTATTTTGGGCTGCCTTAGCCCTATTTTTAGGCCTCTTGGTCGATTGGTGCTTTCCATGCATGGTTGTAGTGTAATAGCCTTGCTTAGCTTTGAGTTTTGAAGCCTATTGCATGCTTATACTAAGGTGTTTTCATGTTTTGGGGTCATTGAGCATGTCATTTTAGAGCTTATATGTATGCCATTGTGTGCCATGTTTCATCCTTGCATTGCTCTTGGAGAGTTGCATTTTGTGCCTTAGGCTTGGAGCCTTTGCATTGTGCATGTTTGCATGAATCTTGGGCCTTGTTCTCATCTCATTTGGCCACTGATTTGAGTGTGACTGAGGCCCACTCATTTTAATTTAAGTCCATCTTGCATTGTGTGTGCCATGTTACGATGTGTTGTGCATGTTATGTTGTTAGCATTGTGCATGGCATGTCACTCCTCGCATTGTGTATGCTAGGTGGTTAGTTGCATTGAGCATGCCATGGTTCATATAGCATTGTGGGTGCCATATAGTCTATTGCATTGTGTATGCTAGGTTGCGTGTTTGCATATTTAGGTTGTATGCCTATTGCATATTGCTTGCTAGCATACTCATTTTGCATTAGTTTGCTTGCATGCTTAGGTTGCATAGCATTGAGCATGCATCCCTTGCCTCTTGACCAATCATGATAGAGGTTGGGGCTTTGATGTGTTTTGTGTGCATTTCATTTGATATTGAAGTTACACACTTGGCTTCTTGAGCCATCATGCATGGAAATGCGTGATTGGTGGCCCGAGGGTCGAGAACCATACTACCTTGAATTCATGACATGATAGGGAGGGTGGTTGTGCACACATTTGCTTTGAAAATGCATTGCCATGCTCTATCTGTCCTCTACTGCTGTCAAACAGGGTCCTGCAGGAACAGATAGCCGGTCGGCCATCTTTAGTGCCGGCTGGCTACCAAAATCCAGCCGATGGCTCCACTTTTGGTCGATGACCATGTTTCCATGGCTGGTGGCTTTTTATCTTGGCCGGTGGCATCCCATTCTGATCAAGGGGTGGTTTAGAAGCAACCTTGGGATTTGTGCAAGTCTCAGAGGCTCATAACAGTGTAAACAGAGACAACAGTGGCATGGCATTGGGTTTCCGAGCGAAGCCAATCCGAGCATGCATTCATCCCTCTTCCCGAGGCTGTTTTATTGCTTTAGTAGCTTAATTAATTTGTTAATTAGTTAAGGGTTTTGCAATATTTAATTATCTAGGGTAATTAATTATTTATTCGGTTTGTATTATTATTCGGACCCTCCGAGCGAGGGCAATTGTGTAATAAGTGTACGTGCGTGTGTGCATGTCTTCCAACCCCACGTCTTTCTCCATTTTATTTACTAGCTTACGATGGTTAGATTAGGGCATGTTTCAATTAGCATACTTATGCTTGCATGTTTGCATCCATTCATTTGTCTTGCACGCACCGGGCTCGGCGCATCATACTAACTACATCGTATTTCAATCCCAAGTTGAATACATGTTAGCTGTAGCATCATCACATGCCATCTTAGAATAGCCGAGCCTAGCTTAGTTGCATCCTACATGTGTTGCATTAGCCATCTTAACATAAACTAGGATCATGCATATGATTACTAACCAGTTTCTGTTTTGGCTCGGAGTACTCGGTAAGCGTTTATGCTTTAGCATCCTTGCATGTGTGTGAGTGACTGCCATGATAGCATGCTTACCATGAGGCTATATGCTTATGTGATATAACTGCCTGGTTGCCTGTGGGTGAAGGTTGGATTGCTTGAATTGGAACAATTCATCGAAATCCGTGTTTTAGCCTACTTGCAAGTAGCGAACCTCAAACTATTTTCCAAGCAAACAGATATGCAATGCTTTGTTCCAAATTAGGCGATCTAGTCTATACTTGTGTGTTGTGTGCATCACATAGTAAATTCTAGCTAATTAACCAGAATAAGAATGCATATGTTTTCAAAACAAGATATCTTGTTTAGTAGAGACCGATCTTTGATCGGGCGAGCGGGGGTGCTCATAGCTGACCTTCCCCAATCGTACCCAAGTTCCCGAGCCGAGGCAACTTTGGTGATGACCGACACGTGGCCTTAGGCAACGAGTCAGGGTTTTCTAAATTTTCCAAAATAAAATATTTAGGTGGCGACTCTGTATCTGGCAAAGTAGTCCATGTTTGGCACTTCTTTCAAAAAAATCTGTTTTCAAAAACAATTTGCTGGATTTGGACACTTTGATGATTCATCGGTCTTGCATTGCACTCTACGAGATTAGATACAGGACTGTGACATTTGAGTCCTGAACTGTAGTAAGCCCCAATGAACAAAACGGGATTCCCTCCCGGGACGTTCGGGGACGTCTACATCTCCATATAACTTAGCTTAATTCCAAAATAGCCTAATGATAAGAACATCTTCCCAATTCAACAATCAACACAACCACAACTCCAATACATACCCTAATTTGCATGAATTCCAAAGAAATTCTTACTCATATTCAAGAGAGGAATTAATTCAAGTACAATACACATACCTTGAGCTTTAAACCCTATAATCCTTCTCAATTTCCCAATCTTCTTCCCTTTCTCTCTTCTCCTTCTCTACACTCTCTCATTCCTGAAGAGATATTTTATGTGGACTTACTAAGTCAAGAGTTAAAAGACTTATATATAGGAGTTGACCAAAATTTAATCAGTTTAATCATCTCGAATCGAATTTTTACAAAAATTCGTATTATGATCCAAAAATCATGCTTATCACAATTATACAGTCAATTTCAGATTATTAAGCCTCTAAGGCTTTCAATTACTGATCCAAACATTTCAATTGTAACATATATTTGTCTTACTTAACAGCTATGAGCCTATAATCATAAGATTCACACAATTAAACTTATTTTCGCATGAAATTTCACATTTAAACAGATAAATACAGATAGTAAGAAACCGAAAGCATACCAGAAAACATATAGAGGGTCGGGTTATTACATCTAGTTGCACCACCATCCCTTATTGGGAAAGTCCACTAGTCGCTGGCAGAAGAAATAGGCTCGAGTTGAATATTCGGGGCAAGGGTCTACCACATTTAGCTTATCTACGAGCCATATTTGGGAAGGGATGAAAAATCAGAGAGATTAAATAATAGAGAGATGTCTGTGGAGAGAAAGTAAAGAAAGGGTTTTGAGAGAAAACAGAGCATGAGTGTCGAGTGATGTGAGAAGCATATATCAGAAAAGGCGGGAAACAATATCTGAAGAAATAGTGGACTCCCCGCAAATCTGGTAGTCTCTCGCCGATGAAAAACATCTAAGCCCATCAGGGTCTCGGCTAACGTCAAACCGATACAAATCTTACCTTCTTTCAGACATTGGGCCACTTCGATCAACCGAATGCTGGTTCCGCCATAACTAGGGGCAAGAAGGAAATACGTGAGCATACATAAACAGAGGGCATGTTGTTGAAAACCTCGCCAGAGAGGGTCTCCTCTGTCATCGATGTCAGAAAATTGATGAATCAAGCTGGGGGTATATCTAGCTCTCTGTCATAGGCCAAAGATCGAGCTTCGTGCAAAGTGAACCCACACATCCGTCCCAAAGCCTAGGCATGGTCAAAACGGGGCTGAGGTATGATTTCCTCATCGCGCCGGGTTTTCATCAATGCTCGAAATTCTTCAAGAGTTGGGCACATTTCCTGTGCTCCGAAGCAAAATACATGCATAATTGGGTCCCAGCATTGGGCTACGAAATAAAGGAACGGAAAGCAAAGTGGAGTATGGCTCCATGAAAAAAGTGCGTTTATGCCAAAACCTTAGAAATTTACTTTTCCATGCTGTCTAAAGTGGCTATCCAATTCGTGAGCTTCTCAGAAAGAAATATCTCCATTTGTGGAAGAAACAACAGCAAAAATGAGGTTTTGGTGAAGAAATTACGAAGAAAGACCTTTTGTAGAAAATAAGGTTGTGAGTGGAGGCCAGCTATCAAATGTCTGGTGGATTCATCACTAGTGGCCGGCAACCCACTTTCAGTGGTCGGCCACCCACTTTTTTAGGCCTACCGTCCACTTGTGGGTTCTGCAGTTTTGGCAGTCTAGTTTTGTCTTGGTCTTTGTGTTTTAAGGTCTTGTTTTGAGTCTTTTGGTTTTAGCAAGTGTGCATATCTGTGTTTAAGTTGTTTTAGCTTTGATTATCGAGTTGTATTTTGTATTTTGGTCGTTGGTTGACTTATTACCCAATTAAGAACATCGTGCCAATACAAGTTTTTATTGGTGATTTCAAATTCAACTCCATTTTCATTCTATGCAAATGTGGTGCTCATGATGCGTAAAAATAATAACTCTTTTTATAAAACTGCAAAGTTTTCCCTCGATCGTAGTTTTTACAAAAGCGAGTACAAGTTTTCAAAAACAAAAGTAAAAGCCTATCTGAAGCCATACATGTGTGTTGAACTACCAAAATAAAAGAAACTAAGTAGAAAGTACAAAAATCGGTGCCATTCATCTCAATCTCAAGAGGTCTTCTTCGTTCTCTTCCTCAGAGGGGACTTAGGGGTACTGTCTCCGTTAGCACCGCTATCAAAATCAGACTCTGAGCCAGATCCGGTCTCATCATCTCCGCTCCCTGCCTCAGAGTCAGCCACAGCGTCATCTCCGCTCCCTGACCCCGAGCCAGCATCATTGCCTCCGCTCTCGGGCTCAGAATGTCGTCTCACTGTCTCCTCAGAGTCACGGGGCTCGGTATTATCCTTGTTTAATATGGGCTCGGACTCGCTGCTCTGACTCCGAGCACCCCTGCCTCTGCCTTTGCTTTGACCTTGGTGCTCATCTCGGCCGCATGCTAGGGCCTGTCTACCTCTCTTCCCTGTAGCCGGAGGAGGTGGCACTGGTGCTGCTACTACCAGTGCCCTTAGCGCAAATGGGATATTGAAAACAAGTGTCGACATATTAGATATAGTATATGTATGAAGAATGAGTGCAAAAGGTACAGTATGAGTATGGTGTATCAGTACAGTGAATCAGTGCAGTGTGAGGTGGTGTGGATGTTACGGTATGCGTATTAATGTATCAGTGGAAATGTGGTAGTGTGGTGCAAAACAGTGTGAGGTAGCAGGAAATGTATGTGGAAAATAGAGAATATACCTAGATACCGCGGAGATCAAGCAATGTCTCTCTCCTCTGCATTATGCCAATTAGAGAAATGACTAGCTAGAGTAGGCCCTCAGTGTACTCAGTCGGTGCTTGCAAGTGCATTTGGATAATCAGTATCTGGAAGAATTAATCTTTAAAAATGGAAAGTACAGTTACAAGCTATAAAGGGTGGTTCATACCTGAGGTGCGCCACTTGCTCTGACATATCTGTGCCCTGCCTCGGGTGGCTCTATCAGAATCTGATAGGTTGACCTGCTCGGCCGCCAACATATGAGCACAGTGGGAATCACTAGCCAACCCGCAACCTGCCTAATAGGAGGGGGCCCCCCTAATATCGGCCTCAGTCTCCTAGGCAGCCTCACTCGCCAAGGGAGCACTTGTTATGTCGCCCGTGTGAACCCTATTAAAGGGGGCATGAGATGAGTCTAGATTAACGTCGCATAATCGCCCTTTGCTCTGAAGTAATCGGCATCCAGCCCCACCATAAACTAAATGATAGCCCAATCTGAGAGCCTATTGACTGTCCTCATGGATGCTGGGGGTGGCATGGGAACGACTGGGATGGGAGAGCCCAGAGTCTGGCATATAAAACGCTTACCCAAGGAGCAAGCCCGGCACACTGGGCCTTCCAACAGAATCCAGAACCGAGACATGGCCCAAGCCCCAACATACTGGTCCCTCACTCTAACTGGCATCATCACCCAGGGCTGGCACATGATCTATAAATAGAGAATGTATAGATTGTTAGTTGCCGTTAGTTGTCGAAGTATGAATGAGAACAGTAGTAAAGAAAAAATAATTGTGGATTTCGGGTTACCTCGTTGGCAACCACTGTATCGAAGTATTAGCGGTAAAAGGTGTAGGTCATATCATCCCGGCTGTGGTGCCGGCACCGGCCGTCATATCGCCGTAAGTAAGGCACGATGGGAGGGATCTCATCCACTGGCTCTGGAGGTTGATTTGGAAAATAGTCATAAACCCATAACTACAAAAAAAGGGCAGTAGTGTTAGCATAATGCATGAACAGATATAAAATAGAAAGTGCAAAGCAGAAAGTACAATGTGTCAACAGAAAGTGCCAAGCAGAAAGCACAATACATGAATAGATATAAAACAGAAAGTGCAAAGCAAAAAGCACAATGTGTCAACAGAAGGTGCCAAGCAGAAAGCACAATGCATGAACAGATATAAAACAGAAAGTGTAAAGCAAAAAGCACAATGTGTGAACAGATATTGAACAGAAAGTACAAAAGCAGAAAGGTGTGGTGCATACCTCCCAGGCTCTCCAGTAGCCTCCGACCCGCTCTCCCTTCATGCGGGAAGTGGAGCTCATGTAGCCATAGAGTGTGGCGAGGCCAACTCCACCCCAGTCGTAGAACCGGACTAGAGGCAAGGTTACGAGGGCGCTCAATAAGTACAAGCCTACAGCGTTCCACCTGTTTGCAAACAAGGTGGTACTGAGTAGGAACATCAAGAAGCCCCGGGCACACTGCTCTACCTCCTCTGTTGTCTCGGGCTCACTCTCGCGGAAGTGCTCCGAAACCAGTTGTACGTTAAAGGCCTGTATAGAGGTGGGCGCACTCCAAGCACCACTCGCCCATATCCATGTCGAATAGGATCGAATCACCCTCTACTCCTAGACCCGTGATCATGGAGAAGTCATATGGAGTCATCGTCATCTCTCCAGTGGACGAGAGGTGGAAAAAGTTGGTGGTGTCCCACCACTTCTCCACGAACACTCCGAGAAGAGCCCGGCTCGCCATGTGTCGTGATAGTCCGGTGCAGAATAGGCTAAAACCGGTCTTGTTGACAAGGTCGCGGACCTCGAGAGGGAGCTCATAATACCAATCCCTAGCTGTCACAGCCTCGTAACCCCTGTGAGAGCGGGAGTCCCCCTGTGGCAAAGAAAGAGTGGAATCAGATGAAAGACAGTAATAAAGAGCATTCAGATAAAAGGCAGTGTAAGAAATACAGTCAAATGAAAGGCAAGAAAGCATGAAAATAAAGTTTGTACATCAAAAGCGCCGGTAGGAAATGTGAGAGTATGGCTCTCTTAGCAGAAGATCCTCCGACATGCCACCAATGAAATCATCAAAGCGCCTGATGCCTCCAGGCGGTATCATGTGCGTGTGAGGATGATAACTTACCGGATCAAAGGACCGTATCCTCGATGGTAGTGGCTCAGGCTCGAGTCCTGGAGTGAACTCTGTCTCAAAGTCAATCGCAATGCCCTCCGCCACCTCGTCGGCCTCGGCAACCACTAGCTCCTCAACCTTGACAGGGAGTGATAGTGGAGGTGGAACCTCAGAAGGAGCACCATCATGTGGAACATCATCTGTCATCTGGAAAGTAGGTGAAAAGTGGGAGAAAAGCGAAGAAAAATGAAGAAAATAGGGAAAACTTGGAAAAAGTTAACCCTAGAAAAGAGAAAATGGGAGAAAAAGTCAAAACCCCAAGAAAGTTCACAAAACCCGAGAGAAACTCGAGGGAAACAAGCCCGAAGTGATGAAAATGCAAAAAGATCAACGAAAACAAAATCTGATCGGTTCAAAGTGTAGAGGATCAAAGAGGGTTTACGAAAAAAGTTTGTGTGGGGCATTGGAAAATGCGTATAAAGCACAAATCTAGAGAGAGGAAGCACCTAGAGAGAGAGTGAAGGATTTGGGACTTGGGTGTCTGAGGAAGTGAGGTGTGGTGATGTGTATATAAAGACCCGTGTCGAAATGTCATTTCTACCCCGTTTTTTCATTAGTGGCCGACAGGCCTCATTGGTGGCCAACAATCCTCATTTGTGGCCTAGTGTTGTTTGGTTCCTCCTTTTCCTTAGCAGTGTTTGGGAGGTTCTCTTTTAGGTTCAGATTGGTTCTTGAGAAGCTCGAAACTTTGTTCTGATTGTGTCATTTCCAATACTCGTTGTATTCTGGTGCGCAAACATTCTTCACTTGCTAATATGAACAGGATGTATCCTTTTTGAGCATGTTGCAAGGTCTCCATGAGTCGGAGGTTGTCACCGAATATCACTTTTATTTGTTCTGTAAAATTACATATTTGGTCTCTTCTGTTGCATAGAATGTGCGTTTTCATATACTTATTTTGCACGTGTCCTGCATCATTCATGATTCATGCATAGAATGTGCTTTCAATTTTGCATAGAATATGCTTTCAATTTTGCATAGAGTATGTTTTGAAATTAACATCATACGTCGGTTGTCTATCTTGCATGGAACATGCGTTGTCACTGTATTGATTTGTAATCTTGTTCACTTTGTGCATCTATCGCACTTGTTCACTTTGTGTATTTATCGCACTTGTTCACCTCGTGCATCTATCGCACTTGTTCACCTCATGCATCTATCGCACCCGTTCACTACATGTGTGTTTATTATGCAATCTCGTACCTTTTGCCTTTATCTCAGGACGCGTCAAATGTGACCCTGAGCCGTTTTTATCTCGAGACATGTGAAATGCAACCCCGAGCGATTTCTCTTCTCTTCTCACGATTTTAGCATGATCAGAGTATCTCAGGATGCGTGAAATGCGACCCTAAGCAGTTTTTATCTCGGGACGCGTGAAATGTGACCCCGAGCGATTTCTCTTCTCTTCTTACAATTTTAGCATGATTAGAGTATCTTAGGATGCATGAAATGCGACCCTGGGTAGTTTTTCTCTTCTCTTTTCACGGCTTCGGCATGGTTAGAATACGCATTTTTGTTTTTCCCGCGTGAAACATGTTTGGACTTCTTGTTATTGCTTACTGTATCTGCTATTGCTTAGTGCATTATCTTGCATCATCATGAGTTTTCAAAATAACCAGCTTCGCGAGGCGTGTGAGTCTAGTTTTCAAAGTATTTTTTCGTGCATATCATTTGCATCCTGCCCCTGAACTACGTGGGTTTGATTCCTTGCAAAGGGATATGTAGGCAGCTTGCGAGCTCAACCAATTTTATTTATGTCTTGATTGTTTGCCCAAGTCTTACGGCCTTGTCAAAATGGGTTGTCTTCGGGCTTTGACATTCACTCACTTCATGTCATGACTTCGAGCTCTGTTAAAGACGGGCAACTATAGACACCTCATGTTTTACAGCCCTTAAGACTTGGGCACCACCGATTGATCACTAAATGATGAATGTGTACGCTTGTCAAATGCTTGGCTTCCTCAACAGGAAACCTCAGTTTTGAATCAACAAACCTTGTGCCTTATTTTGGACCAAAATAGCAGTTTTTCAAATCTAAGCATCCAATGGCCTGCCGTCCACTAGTGTGGCTTGCCGCCCACTTTTAGTGGTCGGCCACTAGTGCAAAAACTCAAATATTTTCTACCAGTTGTCCCCCCATGTGCCTGCATTGTTCCAGCTGTGTGTGTACATATATTTTTGAGTTAGACACATGGTTTTCTATATATAGATGACCTCCCCTCTTGCTTTCAAGGTTGGAAAAACTTAGGAGTGAGAAAATATTTTTGGAAGAGCAAAATTCTTTCTCTCTACACCTACCGAAACACCCCTACTTACCCACATGGAAGAAGCAACGTGAGGCACGTCATCTCTAGAGAACAGAGATTCAGAGAATTGGACAGACTGCAATTGTACTCTTTCTTTTGAGCACATGTTGCATCGCTTGGATGAGTAGCAGAGTTACACTCAAAAGCAGCAGTGTTATACCATTCCTACATACTTTCTATATATGTTATATATATATAGAAAATATTCAACATAGTGCGTGCTATGACATAATTATAATTTTTAAAAATTTTTAATTATAACTTATTATAGTATTAGTTATAATTTAATTATAATTTGTGGTTGTTATTTTGATTATGAATGGAAATGTCTTTGATTATATCTCAAATGCTACTTAGTTATGACTCTTGATTATAATTTTGTTATGACTCATTATAACATTAATTATGATTTATTACAATTGTTATTTTAGTTGTACTCGTAGAAATTTTTAGTTATGATTCAAGTAATGTTTGGTTATAATCTATTATAATTTTTTTAATTATGACTAACAGTAATTTAATTATGACCCTTTACGGTATCATCACTTGTACGAAGTGTGTATAATCACTTTTATAATATCTTGTTTCTACCATTTGTCAATTTTGATCTTAATATTTGCTAGTATAATAATACGATTATTTAAATGGCAGTGGCTTTGGTCCAGTCCAAGATTGGACTGGACCGTGCTGTTGGGCTCGTGGAGGCCCACCATGGATCTCGTTTGGATAATCCGAACCGTTCAATGTGTAGAACTCGTCGATTACTATATGCCTGTAAAAAATCAAGTTGATCCAATATCGATAGCTATGTGAACAAAATAATTTTTTATCAACCGCTAATTGTTTTACCATCCATTTTTTTTTATACAAAACTGATTTAATTTTTTACAGGCATGTAGTACTCGACGAGTTCTACATATTGACGGTTCAGGTTATCAAAAAGGGCCCAAAAAATGGGCCCCATGGACCGAACTGGACGGGTCCAGTCTTGATCTTAACTTGAGACAACCTGGACCTATTTAAATTGTCACTCACGTAGTAGTTAGATATTAATTATTCCATCATTAATTTATATATATGTGCTATATCAAAGGATATATAAAATAGAGTAAAAGAAGATAATTAATAATATTTGCTTTGAGAAAGACTATAATAGTACACACTTGTATAAAATTAAAAAAAAAAAAAAAATCTTTATGTTATTACCGAATTATTGTATTTATGTTATGAAATAGTGCATCACAAAAGAACTCTTGTTACAAACCAAACCATTTTGGTTATATAATATTCCGTCTAAAAATTGATTATTTCAATTAATTTTTTAACTTTTTATAAAAAGAAATGCAAAAAGTAAAAAGAGTAGCATGATCTACAATAGCTTTTTAACTTTTAATTATTTATTTTAAGAAAGACTATTGTGCACACCTTTTTATCATAAAATAACTAATAAATTTTGATGATGCTAATTATGAATTGTTTTGATTTTGTGTTAAGATGGGACTTTGTTATAAGAAATTAATTTATTTCATAATTTATTCTCTTCAAACTTTTACAAAAAGTAGTAAAGAGGCTCTTACATTGAATTTTTAACACAACACTTAATGATAACACTAACAATTATAATAGTAGTACAGAGAAGTAACATGAAACTATCATCCAAGTACACAAAAATGGTATGAAGCTTTCATACGCCACATATGCCATCCCTGTATCTTCAGAGCTGAGCTAAGCGACGAATATCAATTGGGTATGCATCTGAGGGAGATTGAGCACTGTATGATCTCCTCCCAACGATGATATTTGCAGCTTCAGTTGGATGAAATGCATCCCAAAATAGATATTGATTCCTGTTTTGGCATGGAGTTTGCAGAGGGAGACATGTAATTTGACCATTGTTCCTCCCCACACCACAACAACCAACATTCGTAACTGTAAATCCTGAAACAAACAAAGCCCATAGTTATGTGCATATAATTAGAAACACTTACCGAAATGTCACTTAGTTCAACATTTATTGTCACCTAAACCGAAAAAAGTGAGTCTATATACACATAATTAAATCATAGAAACATTACCAAAACATGCACGTTAGCAACTTCTAGTAAGAATAATAAAGATACCAGAAAATAAGGAAAACTTTAGTAGGCCTCATTGTATTGACGTGTACATTATTAGTACTTTTTTGTGATTTAATTTTGTGTAATTACACTAACTCATCTGAAATAATTAAGCAAAATAGGTAACAATAATAAATTGAGAATATAATAATTACCAAAAGATGAGGGGTTGTTAATTAAGTCTTGGAAAATCCCATAAGCATTGATGTAGATAAATTTAGCATCAGCGAAATTGTTGTTTAAGGTATCAACAAGAGATTTAAGCCTGTCATTGAAGAGTTGATTTGCAGAGTTGATTCTTTGCACACATGTTTTGCCATCTGGGCTATTTTGGGCCAATGCGTTTGGGCTGCAGCCTATCTGCCCCACACCGATCAAGACGAGTTTTCTTGCTCCATAGTTATACAAAGTCTGTTACCACAAAAACATGAAAAACTCTTAGCTAAATCTTTAGCAACAGCCTAAATAAATTTAGGGTTATTTGGATCAAAAACAAAAGAAAAGTTAAACATATATTTTTTGAATGTTATACGAGAGAGAGAGGGAAAGAGAGAGAGAGAGAGAATAGCCCACCAAAAGGGCCAAGTTGTTTTCTCTTTTTCCTTTGAATAGAGAATGACGTTTCACAACTCTCAAATTTGAAACAAGCCAAGCCATCATACCCCATTGCAACCAATAATTTTAATAGAAAATTATTTATGTTAAAATATAAAATAAATAAAATAAAAATGTAACTTAGATGTAAATCTGTATGTTGAAGATGCCGCCTAGGCTAGGGGTAAGGCCGGGCTTTTAACAAAGCCCATGGCTTGAGTCAAGTACCCTGGTGACCAAAATAATAATAATAATTATAAAATTACTTTTTCTTGCCCGAAAAACAAATGTATGGCCTTTAAGGTCGAGTAGGTTCAACATTGAGTTGACCAAATATATCGGTAAAAGATCATTTGATAGAAAAAAAAAACAATACACAAGAAAAGTAAAAGAAAATACTATACAAAAATAAAGGAGAAATTATAAGACAGCGAGAAGCGGAGAAATTATTAACAAAATAGTAGAGGTGTAACTTTTGCTGTGATTTCTTTGCACAGAAAAAGTTACACACCCCCTTATGTAATTGTAATTACTTTTGATCTTCTACAATAATTTGTAATTTCTCCATAAATAAAAGGTTGAAACTAAAGGGAAATAAATTTGAAGAAGAGGAGAGTAGAGAGACCCTGATTTGCTGAGAATATTGTTGAATAAGAACATCAGCATACTGTTGAGGAGTATATTGGCGACTAGTGGAATAGTAAGTGGGCATGAAATAATTGTTGAGATAATCATTGCTTCCCAATCCCACTGAGTATATGCACTTGCTTAGATAATTTGCAGCTGTTGCTTGATCTCCAAGTATGTTCACTATTTGTGATACTGTGTTTCTGTAGTTATTCACTTGCCCACTCATGCTAGTTCGACCGCCCTACCATCACAACAAAGCATGTATAATTAATGTGTTCACTAGAGCATTTGGGAACATAGCAAAGGCAAATTAAATCTATTTAAGCCAATTCCCAAAACAACCCGTGATATTATGTATAGCAGTATAGTTGATTAAATAATAATATTTTACCAACTGTTGGCCAGTTTCGTCTCTAATACCAGCAGCTGCGGATGCATAATTGACACCTCTAAGTATGTCTTGACCTCTTGCAGTTACATATGGAGGTATATTCCCATTGAACCCCAGTTGCTGAGCTGTTAATCCACCAATTAAGTTTGTCAGTGCAATAGATTTTGTTATACAGGAGATGCTACAAAAGCAGTAGAATAACTCATGAAAATACTCAGAATTTAACATCTATGCTCAAGATTCACTCCATGTATAGTCCTACAACACCACTAAATTTACACACCATTGATTTAAAATTCTTGAAACTTTTCTTGTCAATTTTTTGGTACTATAGACTTTTCCTTTATCATATTATCTATAAAAGAAAAACTAAAAATCCAAACTTATGATTCTAGAATTTGTCTAGAATCATTTGTGGTCGAGATCAAATTGGTGAAATGAAAAGTTTAAACCATTAATTACTATTTCTAAATAAAAATTTATGAGGTTGTAATATATCTATAAATGGATTCAATGATTGAGGAGACAGCCACCTAAATGGCATGGTGTTTCATTCTTGCACCAAGTACATAAATAGACTTGCACCATACACACAGGGTACTATCATGAAAATACAATTATTTATGCATTGTTCCTCTTAAATTCAATTTTCTCAAATCTTTATATGTTGTAGTGAGGTGACAACAGTGAATTCACAAACAAAAAATTCATACAAAAAAAATTTCACTTTTATAAGTCACGCTAACAGGCTTTTTAATGTGAAATGAATAATACAAATTTGTCATATCATTCTATATAAAATTTTTATTTGTTTATGATTACTCATTCATTTATAGGTCATTTTCGGATAACAAGAAGTTTAAATGAGTTTTAAATATGTATATATATATATGAAATTGAATAAGTTTGGAAGTTAAATTTGTCAGCTCTATGTTTCTAAAATAATAATAATAATGATAATAAAATAAAAGGATAATAATAAGGGAGGGAGGAGAGCTGACCGATTACATCAACAGTAGTTTTGCCATTGGAAAACCTTCCAGTAGGACCAGAGGGGAAGTCGATGCCATAGGGCAAATAATTGGCTTTAGCCACAGATGCAATATTGTTGTTATTCCCATTATCCACCAATGAATCTCCAAATATGAAGTAACATGGCACCTGAGCCTGCTGTTGTTGAGCTTCAGCCTCATACCTGAAACTCAAAACTAACACCACCACCACACACACCACTAACCATTTCCTAATATTACCACCACCCATGGCCATAATTAACAATGAAGATCAAAAAACACAAAACACTGTGAAAGGTGATAAAAATATAAAAATTAAAAAAAAGGCCTTAGAGAAGGAAATGAAGGTGAGGTGAGAAAATTGGAATGGTGGTGATAGGTATGATGAAATTAAGAGGCCAAAGAACTAGCATATATATAGGGTGTAGAGAGTGGGGCAAACAAGATTGAGTGACACTGTTTAGATTCAAATGGGCTTGACTGGCTATGTTCTGGCTTTTACAGTTGAGAAGGTAGTTCGGTGCATTAATTTCACGCGGATATATATGATATACAAAGATTGTTATGCAATAATAATAATAGATAAAAGATTCATTGACCCTCCATGCATGAATTTTTTGTGGATTTGCATTGCATTCAATAGTGCATGGGAGTTTAATTTGATCAAGTCATATCAATCTTTAGTCGGTGGAGTTGATAATTGTTTCTCTCCTCAAAAAATGAAATTTTATTGTGTTTTGGGATTTGATCCTACTAGTCCCCACTACAAGAAAAAAGGGATACAATAACGTTTATTTTGTAGCGTTTTTTAAAAGGCTGTAAAATGTGTGGTAAGTCTAAGGCTGTAAAATGTGTGGTAAGTATAAGACACGATTTCATTTATTACACACTGGTCATCGGAAAATGGTAGGGCAACGTTTTTGAAACGTTGGGTTATAACTAAAACGCTGTAGTTTATTTTAGATAAAAGTATTTATTTTTCTTTTAGATTTCTTTTTTGCTTTCAAGAGTCGTGGGAAATCCAAGTCAATCAGAGAGAGAGAGAGAGGCGACTTTAGAGAGAGAGATGGAGGGATCGACACTTGGTGCTTTGATCTGGATTGATTCTTCGTCATTTTGATCTTGAAAGCTTGTTCTACATTTGATTTGAGCATTTTATCTTAGTTATTGTTTGAATCCCTGTAATCTAAATCGATCTAGGGCTTGTTTTCTTTGTGTTTGGATGCGCATGGCTCAAGGTAAGGGATTTGTTGAATTCATAGAAGATCTGTGTAGTTTCATGGCTAAAAACTAATGATCTGGAATGTATTTACGTTGATGTTTGTAAATTCAGTTTCTTCTTCACTCGATTTGGTTAATAGATAGCATTTTTTGCTTTTGTTTTTGGGTTTTCTGTCTTTCTTCTAATTTTCGTTCTCTTGCTCTTTATGGTCTACGCATTAGGATGGAGTTCTTGATCACCAGCGAATGGAAAGAAATGGAGTGGTGATCGAGAGATGTTGATGCCGATCGAGAGTTGCATCCAACAGCCTTGGTATCACAAAACACTAGTTCAAGCGTTGTGCTATGATCCTCTCTGCTAATGTGCTCATTAACAAGTAAATGAACACTTTATGGATTTGATCTTCCTCATCTGTTTACTCATTATTATCCATTTTTAGTTTATCAGGATTGAAACCCTATGAAATTTAATTTGCTTTAATAGCTTGCATATGTTTTGAGTTGTTCAGACTTTCTATTCATGGCTAAAAACTCATCAATGATCTATTTTGGATCTGGAGAACTGCCAAAGCATTCTTTAGGGGCGGAGGGGAATTTTGAAAAACACACGCACACATATATAAATGCAAAGTAGTTATAGGATGGCCATTCATGTTGATTTTTGTAAAGAATAATCTATTATCCAGTTTACAAATTTCACTTGACACATTTTAATGAAGCAGTAGTATTTTACTTTATGTCTCTATTTGATCACCATGCTGCAGAAAGTTAACATTTTTGTTTATGATGATTTAACAATGCATAATTTTTGAATTGGCTATGAATTATTGTTGATCTGAAGCCCTGCCTAAACAACTAAGAGATAGTCTTTTATTTATTTATTTATTTATTTTTGATCGGCAAATAAATCTTTATTGGTGCAAACATACAAGATATGCAAAGATACATCAATAAAGAGGAGCTTGGAGCTAAAATGAAGCTCTAAGCTCCAGTTAGTGAGGAACCAACAAAAAGGAAAGCAAAAAGCAAAACAACAGAACAGATATAACCCAAACAACCCTTACAACCAGCTAACACATTGACATTCAACCCAATCGGCCATCAAACAAGCAAAACAGCACACAGCCCAATCCAGTATCCAGCATGAACTATAGACTGAATTCCAGCCCAACGAACCAAACCAAACACAGCAGCACCAGACCAGTAGAAGACCAGAACAGTTGCAGACCAGTAGAAGACCAGTATAGCAGCAGTAGACTCACTATAGCAGAACAGACTCACTATAACAGAACAGTTGCAACCAACTATAGCAGCAGACCAACAAAACACCCAAGAGATGCAACCCACCAAGAAACACCCCACAGAGACCATAATCTCCCTTCAAATGCATAAGAATATCTGCAATTTTAATTAGAATATCAACTGAATTCCATTCACTTCACAGCAAACAATCAACAAATAGAGCTCTGAAGCAGAGGACCTGTGATGATGAATGCACCCAGACAGAACAGCAGACAGTCTTCAGCCAAAATCACCCAGACAGATCAGTATAGCAGACTAGCAGATCAGAGCAGAATCAAATAGGCTAACAGATTAGCAGAGAAGAGTAGAAGGATCAAAATGCAAAGACCAACTGAGGATTCAAGAACAAAGCCTGATTTGATTCCATTTGAAAGCTAAATCATCAATTGAGAATGGGAAGTTCTTGATAGATGCTTTCAACCAAAAAGCTGCCCTGATTTTGATTAATTCACACAGACCAAAGAAATTGGGTTAAGTCTCAGAGAAGACACATTCGTTCCTGTGCTTCCAAATGGACCAAAGAACAATAAGGGGGATAGCTCTCCAAATTAGCCTGTCAAAGCTCTTCAATCTAACACCCAACCACCAATTGAGAAGGCCTTTCACAGAGTTATTGATGCACCAGTAAAATCCCCAATCATGAATAAAAGAAGACCAGATCAACCAAGAAAAGGGGTAAAGAAGCAAAACATGAACAGCAGATTCAGGTTCAGCTCTGCAGATGGGGCAAAGAATGGAAACACTGCTATCCAGAATGCCAAGTTAGTGCAAAAATTCTGCAAATTTGATTTTGTTTTTCCATGCCAGCCAACAGAAAAAAGAAACCTTGGGGGGGAGTGGTTCTATTCCAAATGGATTTACAGATTCTAAGATTGGGGCCAAGATTAGAGCTACTAAGAGAGTAAAGAGAGGACACAGAAAACTCACTACTATTTGTAGATGTGCAAGCCCAAGACAAACAGTCTGCTCTATCAAGACTCAAAGAAGGAGCAGAGGAAAGGACACCAAGCAATCTAGTTTCTTCAGCCAATTCTCATACATATAACACTCTTCTATGGGGTAAATTCCAATCATTTGAACTGATTTTCCTTGCAAAGTATTGATGGAGAGAACCTTCCTTATCAGTTGAAAGATTAAAGAGATATGGAAAATCAATCTTAAGACAAGAGTTACCACACCACCTATCATGCCGAAATTTGATTCTATTTCCATTTCCCACTTTAATAAGGCAGTTGCCAAAGTAGTTGTTGTAAATAATACTGCTATGAGTCCCAATGGAGATGATGTCCTTCTACAGTTTGGAATGTTTATAAGAGGCCTTCATTGGTGGAAACCAACACAGCTCATCAACCTTATATTTACTACAAATAGCTCTCCTCCAAAGAGCATTGATTTGAGTTCCAAATTTCCACCACCATTTGAGTAGCAAGCAAGCATTGACATCTCTGATCCTTCGGATACCCAGCCCCCCTTGATCTGTGCTTCTTGTAACCTCCACCCATTTCACAAGGTGAACTTTCCTTTTAATGGCATTACCACCCCATAAAAAATTAGCCTCAATCTTTTCAATATCTCTAGCCACATCTTCAGGCATCTTAAAGAAAGAAAGAAAGTACACTGGTAGACTGGATAAAGTAGACTTGATCAAAGTAAGTCTTCCTGCAAATGACAATAGTTTTCTCTTCCACCCGGAAAGTCTAGATTTAAATTTGTCAAGCACCGGCTCCCAAGTAGATTTCCTACTAGGGTTAGCACCAAGGGGCAGCCCCAAAAATTTGATAGGCAGGTTATGCACTTTACAGTTTAGGAGCCTTGCAAAAGAGAGCAGTAAAGCATCATCCACAACAACACCACACACCACACTTTTGTGGTAATTAATTTTGAGACCAGAGAGAACTTCAAAGCATCTGAGAATTCTTTTGACGAGGACCATCTGATCCCAATCTGCTTCAGAAAAAAGAATTGAGTCATCGGCAAATTGCAGATGAGATAAGAGAACATCATTAGCCCCAACTAACACTCCTTTGAGAATGCCAAGATTAAGTGCTCTGCCCAAAAGTATATTGAACCCTTCAGATACTATATTGAACAGGAAAGGTGATAACGGATCACCCTGCCTAAGACCTCGTTGGGGTGAGAATTCCTTTGTTGGTGATCCATTCACAAGAATCGAAATCCTAGCTGTAGAGACACACGTTTTCATCCAAGAAGTCCATTGGGATCCAAAACCAAAACTAGACAACAATGAGAATAGGAATTCCCAGTTTACAGAATCGAAGGCTTTCTCAAAATCCAACTTTAAAATCCGACCTTGTTTCTTGGCTTTCTTCCATCCATCCGCCACTTCATTGGCAATGAATACCTCATCAATGATATTTCTCCCACCTACAAAAGCTGTCTGAGTTTCACCAATAATTGTGGGTAACACTGGCTTCAATCTATGTGTTAGAACTTTTGCCAAAATTTTGTATAGAGAACTCACGAGACTAATGGGTCGATAATCAGACAGATTAATGGGATTTTCCAACTTAGGGATGAGAGTAATAAACGTACTATAAATGCCATATGTGAGCCTACTATTCTTATGGAATTCTTTAAAAAATTGCATAAACTCATGCTTCATGACCGTCCAAAATTTCTGGTAGCACAACAGGTTGAACCCATCAGGGCCTAGGGCTTTGTTGCTATTGCAGTCTTTAATTGCTGCTAAGACCTCAGCTTCAGTGAACTCTGGAACAAGGAAATGAGAAACATAATCTGCCTCTATAGTCTTGAACACCCCTCACAAAACAGGTCTTTTAAGCCAATCTTCAGCAAAATGAGTCTTGAAATGTTGAAAAACCTCATGCTTGACCTTGCTAGGCTCCTCATGAGACACTCCATTGACAGTAATAGAGTTAAGCAAGTTTCTACTCTATCTGAGATTAGCAAAGACATGAAAGAACCTAGTATTTCTATCCCCATTCAGAGTCCAGTTCAGTCTGGACTTTTGATGCCATAACCACTCCACCATTCTGTAAAGCTTCCACACTTCTTGTCTGATCATTCTTTTTCTTATCTTTTCTGAATCTAGCAGTGCTCTATCCTCTGCCATAATGTCAAATGTATGCAACTCCTCCTCTGAAGCCTTAAGTTTGGATGTGATATTACCAAACACCTCAATATTTCATTTTTTAATTCCATCTTGAGGTGCTTAAATTTTTGAATAAGCCTGAACCCGGCCCACCCAGAGAAAGAACTGTTGTTCCAGCAATTGACAAAAAGTTTTGAGAAGCTTGGGTGTAAGGTCCAAGCATTTAAAAATCTGAAAGGTCGAGGCCCCCAATCTCTTTCATCTTCCATCATCAACAAGGGGCAGTGATCTGAGATTAATCTAGGCAGGCCCCAAAGCTTCATTCTAAAGTTGACCATCCACTAAGGACTGAGCAAGACTCTATCAATTCGGCTCCACTTCTCAGAGTCTTGGGCATTACACCAAGTGAATTTCCTTCCATACAGAGGTAGATCATTGAGCTCACATTTCCCAATAAAATCATTCAATTGTTTCATCCCCCTGTCCCTTCTGGAACAGTCTATCCTCTTCCCAATATGCCTGATCTCATTGAAGTCCCCTCCCAAGCACCAAGGATCAGGGAAAAAGACCTTGAGCTTTAGTATATCAACCTAAAAATTGGCTCTAGCACTAACATCATTGGGCGCATATATGTTCAACAAAACACAATTAAAGGAGTTGTATAGAGAACCAGAGAGTAATATGTACCTCCTATTACAGCAGCAGCCAGATAGTTGAAAAACAGCAGGATCCCAATTGCATAGAAGCCCACTCGCAGATCCATCAGGATCTATAGACATATATTCCATGTTTCTGCTTCCCCAAAGCCCCCTAACAACATTTTCTGAAACCACTACTTTCTTGGTCTCTTGAAAGAAAGCAATATCAATAAGTTTATCCTTCAGAAGGCATTTGATTCTACCTTTCTTCTCAGGCTTCCCCAAACCCCTAATATTCCAGGAAAGTAGCTTCATCGAGAAACAAAAGAATACACTCAAGGCACCCATCTACAACAAATTACTGCTGAGCCTTCCCTTCCTTGATAATTCTCTCATTGTCCTTAAGCTCTAGATCAATGATCTTGCTTAGAGCAACATCTTCCATCCCATTAAAGTTGATACCTAGGGATTTCCCCAGATGCATTGTGTCTTTAGCTTCTTGGAGGAGACAGTGGTTGAAAGATGACGAACTTCCAGATAGATCCGAATGGGCAAGAGCAGAAGCAGTTGGTCTGAAAATGACAAACTTGGAGGAATGCTTATGAACTGCAGCAGCCCTATAGCCATGAATTCTAGAAAAGCTAGAGAATCCTTCAAGCTGAGACTTCTTTTTTCCCCTTTTCTTCGTAAGTTGCTGGAGTTTTGGGTTAGGGGACAGAGGCTTGAATTGGCCAGAACGGTAAGGGGTCAAAATACTCTTCCCAGCAGAGAGATTAGGCCCAGCAGATTGCATATGAGGAATTGATGAGGCCATAGTAACAAGAATGTCATGTTTGTTACTAACCAACTCCTTGGGCCTATTAGAAGGGCCACAAATTGAGAACTTATTTGAAGAATGGGCCAAATTCACTTCTAAGTTAATGCCAGGCCCATTGTCTTTTCTGAACTCCTTAGCCAAATTCACTTCCAAGTTAATGCCAGGTCCAAACCCATCACCACCTTCAATGAAATTTTTGATAAACCCAGAGGTATAGACTTGAGAGATACACCTAAGGTTGTCATCATTACTTTTAGAATTTCGATCTGACCCTTCCAACAGAAGCTCCTCAACACATGCTTCCTTCTCTCTACTGAAGCCTCCTATGACTGGTGTCTCCTCAACAACAGTATCCACTGCCTCACCTATGTGAATGACAGAAAGCACCTGCCGTTGTGCTACCACCTCATCACCGCCGTTCTTGATTCTGACATCTACCCCTGAAATGTTTCTACTCTTCTTACTGTAGCAGGTTCTGATGGAGCTGAACTCCTTCAAGCCGTTGTGTATCAAGCTATCGAAGTATGTTAGATGATCTTCACAGACTAGAATGGGATGTGAACTGCCATTACACTTCAAAATGATAGTTCTGTTAATAAGTTCCATACACGCAGTGGCCACTCTAATTCTAGCATGAGAGAATGACTTTGGTTGACAGGAATCACCCTCTAAACTGATAACAGAACCCCATATGCGCCCAATGTTATTTAGAGTATTTCTATTCCAGAGATTCAGTGGTATGCCATAACACCTTAGCCAAACACATCTCTCATGTTGTAGATGAAAGCCAGGCTTCCATTCCGATATGAAAAGACTCCAGTCCTTGAACCAATCTTGGAGCTGGCCGATGTTTGAATGCAATTCCGCTTGAGATTTAAAAGATAATATTATGTCGCGACCTCCCCTTTTTATGACCTCTATCTGCTCCAACCCTTTCTCCTTCAGGGCTTTTGAAATAATGTGAGTGGGATATTCTGTATTGAATCTTATGATTGCAGTTTCATACAACCAACCATTGCCCTCTTCAAAGGCTTGTATCTCTATACTTTCTTCCCCAGCCGTTGAAGGAATGTCCCCTTTTAGTACTTCTGCGAAAGATCTATGACCAACAAATGCAGCCTTCCCACTAATGTTGTTAGTATGAGGGGCCCTTCTGGAAGGCTGGGGCTTCCCCCTACTCTGTTCATCGCTGCTATTTCTATCATAAGGAGCAACTTTGACCTCCAGCACCTTATCATCCACCAAAAGGCCATTCCCTTTTTGAATGGCTATAGTTGCTGCTACCTGACAATCATATCTCACAAACCCAAAGCGTGAGTTTGTCGCTTGCCTTCTTTTGTATGGGATAAATGCTTCCTTCACAATCCCAAAATTTGAATAGAGTTTGAACAGAGGTTTTGCATCCATTACTGAGGGTATGTTGTCCATGAAAACAGTAAAGACTCCATGCCTTGCTTCATTGCCTTGTGCTCCACCTCCTCTCCTTTGTCTCAGCATCGGAATCCAACCTCCACTCATATCACTATCCTTTGTTTCAACTAAAAGTTGGTTTGGCTGTTAAATTATAGAAATACACATCATGAAAGTCAAAGCATAAGCTATTTAACTATCTAAATTTAGAATAATATATGGAGTTTGCTCTTGCCTTGTACTAGTGTGTTGTGGAAGACAATTGATAGTCTTTTATTTATTCACATTCAGTTTGGTCAAATGAAGACTAGATTTTAGCTCTTTGATGTCTCATTTAATCTCGAGTACTTCTCATTTGACTTTGATTTTGGTAATCTTATTGTGCGCACTTGATTTGTAATTTTTCTTCGAGATTTTTCGATCTCCTTTGATCTTCTTCTATGTAAGGTTTTGTACTATATCGGGTTATGGATTTGGATCGCTCTAAATGGTTTTTTTTAATCTGCTCTTGCTAAGTTCACTTTAGATCCCGAGATGTCCATGGCTACACTTTTCATTTCATCTGGTCTTAATTTATAAACTTGATTAGTTGATATCTGTATGTTGGTATCTGTATATATAATCAAGTTCAGAAATTTACATAGAGTTTAGCTACATAGGGTAAAACCTGCAGAAAAATGTATAGAACTCATGACTCATAAATAAAGCGTAGTTTTTAATCTATTTGTGTAATTTCTTTTAAAATTCTATGTTTTCAAAAGTTTAACCCATTTTAATGCTCTAGTTTGGACATTTAGTCGGATCATGTGATTAGTTTTCTAATATTTTCTATAATTAAATGTAATGAATTCTTATACTTTGTTTTGTATTTTTGGGAAATTTCTACAGCAAAACATATGCAGGTAGCTTATGGTTTAAATCATATCACTACAACATATAAGATTTTTAGAGACTAAATTTTTTAGTCTCTAAAAGTGAAAATTTTGTTGCAAAAGATATTTAGGGACCAATTTCTATCGTCTTGAGGAAAGTTGCTAAAAGGTCGTCCCGAAAAGTCAAAAACAAGGCTTTTAGCAACAAAATTTTGAAAATATCACCAATAAATAGACTTTTAGGAACAAAATAATTTGGTCTCAAAATGGTTTATTTTTTGAGACAAAAAATTTAGTCCCCAAAGGATAATAATTCATCACTAATGTTCAATTTTCGTTACTAAAAATATAATAAAAATACTTTTCGCAACAAAAATATTTGGTCCCTAAAAAATAATTTTGTCTCTAAATCTTAGTCTCTAAAACCTTAATTTTTTGTAGTGTATGTTGCTGTTTGTCTGGACAAGGTAATTAGATTGTTACTCATCTCTAATATTTTCTACAAAAATGATCCGGACCCCCTCCAAATAGTGACCCCCATGACCCCTTTAGCCTGTGATTGGCCAGAATTTTTTTTTTCTTCCTCCAATCACCAACCCCCATGTGTGTGTGGGGGTGGTGGGGGTTGGTGATTGAGGGGGTCTCAATCACTTCTTTATTTTCTATAATTAATGTTGTTAAAATTCCTCTTATTTATCATAGGCTAGTAAGAAATATTTAATTATGATATGTCCTGTCTTTCTTTCAAGGTTGATGGTGAGTGGGGTTCATGGAAGTGAGTGGGGTAATTTAATTTAATTTAAATTCATATTAGTGCTCATAATGAGATTGATCAATATAACCAAATCTCTTTTTTTCTTTTTCTTTTTTTCTTCATTATTTTACTGCTTTATTATTTATAACTCTATTTGTTAATTATATCATTTGATTGCACATTATCAGTTGTGTGAAATGTTGTCTTCTTTTTGTTTTTTTTTGTTTTTTTTGTTACTTACAGGAATGCAATTTATATGAACTTAAGAAAAACTGGGAAACTTTTCTCCAAAGTTGAAGAAGTTCGAAATTGATGTTTTCAAGTGTTGTGTATCAAACATATTTGTACTTTTTTTTAGTTACATTTACTCTTTTCTTAGTATTTTAAATTTTGAGATGATGATGGAGTGTGTGGGTGTTGATTTTTGACCACACAACCAAACATGGAACTTAGATGGAGAGCACCGACAGAATAGAATGAGCCAACTACCTACCAACAAGAAGATGGGAATTCCGTAGCGGTTTGTCCGCCGGGGGCACTCCGACAATCAAGTCAGTAAATTATATCTCTCACAGATAGCTTAAACTCCCAAGAAAGAACTTACCTCAGACTCACGAGGATGCCTTGATTTTATAACCAACAGTGACCTAATCCCCTAGAAGCTTTACTTCCTTGGACTTAGACTCAATGCTCATCTTGGACTCTCAGCTAGATAGGAATAAAACTCTTCATGAACCTTATCCTTATCCAGACTGAGACCCTCCCATGTTCTGGGACTCTTGTCCCTTATTCGGATACTTCGGGATTCCGGTATTACCATAAGACATCTCGGCAATGCCGTGATCACCTTGGCAACATAACTCATCCACGTGGCACCTTAGCCGACTTCTCGAGCTCTTGGCCACGTGGCGTCATTCGCAAAATAATTTTCCACAATTGCCCCTAGGTTCTATTACCTCAACATCCTGAGGTGATGGAACCTACAGAATTTGTCCACATAACATGCCGGCTCAAAACACATTTATTGCTCCGACCGAGATCATAACTCGTCAGATTTAAGTAACCAGGACTCAGTTGCCCACTTTATCACGAATCAAGCACCACGAACCAAGTTCTCTAAGTATCCTAGCCGAGGTTATTGCCTCATTATTTCAAGAATTTCAAGAGTTCAACTGCACATGAGCTGTCACGCACAGTCGTTTCAACCATTTCTTCCACGTGTCCCATTTCTACTGGCTCGTACCTGACACGCACTCTTAGATCATGTCATTTCTGCCCAGGCTGCTTGACAAGCATGTCATCCAAGGCAGCTTCATCACTTTTTGTCGCCTTTCCGCTTTTTTGACAAAACTCTCTCTCTCTCTCTCTCTCTCTCTCTCTCTCTCTCTCTCTATCTCTTCACTTTCGCAATTTCAATCTTTCTCTTTATCTTAGATTTTCTCTCTCTAAACTCCCAAACCTCCATTGCTATGTTTTTGAGCTCTCTGCAACCGTTTCATTCTTCTCCTCCAACAAGCTTTTCATTGTTTGGTTCTAGTCATCATCGTCGTCTGACTTTGGCGAACCTCATCCCGGCGTCCACTTCTTCGGCTTCATTCTGTAAGTCACTGAATCTCTCACATTTTGCCTTAATTTGTTATTGACTACATATCATATACTATGCACTTTTAGAGTTTCTTTGTTATGCATGTCTTTTGCCTTGATTTGCCTAATATTCTTCATTGAATCTTGTTTCTTGCAGCATACTTTGCACACAATGAATCTGTCAATGCCTCTGACCATATTTCTACATTTATGAACTTGCCATTTTTCACATCCTAGACATTGTGAACCAATTCTTGTTCTTGAATATGTATTCGTACTTGTATTTTGTTTTTCTTCATTGTTCATGTACACTGTCTTGTATTCATTTGTTAAATGTCATGAATTGATGCTCACAAACTTGTTAATTTCTCTAGTTTTGCACTTCTTGATTATGAATCGTGTTCCTTTTCTACTTTTCTTGCTTTGTTCCCAGATTTCTGCATTCGAATACTGTTCACTTGCATAGATTTTAGGTTTAGGATTTGATTTAGAATAGTATTTCCTTAGGAAAATTGAAACACAATCTTCCCTAGGCAACTAGAACCCTCTCCCTTATGCCATTAGGATCTAGCCGAGGTTCTCAAACCCATACCAGTTTTTGATCTCTGAAATTTAGCACAAAACACTTAAAGCCGACATCATGGGGATGTTTAGGTGGAGGGTAGATACCCCAAGTAAACTTAAGGTTTTTCACCAAGAGTTCTCTATACCAGCCGATGTCCACCTCAGGTTGGCTAGGAAGGAGGACTCAATTATGCCTAGGAAGGATTACATGTCGTTCCTCGTAGTTTCCATCATTGAGGGTGGAATTAGGTTCCTGGATATCCTCTTCAGAGAAGTCTTACACTTCTACAAGCTTAACCCCATGCAAGTCAACACATTCAGGGTTATCAACGGTATTGCCGAATTGGCACGCCGAGAAAACGCTAGGATCACCCTGGCCGACATTCAGTTTTGTTATACAATGTGTAGCCTCAAGTCTTCCAGTGGTTACACTTATTACCTCAAGCCCAGATCCACTGCTTACAAACTTATTGCCGACCTGCCTGACTCTAACAAAGGCGCTGGAGACGACTACATGATTGTGTCGAGCAATTGGGAGTTTGCGCCAAACGATGATCTTTACCTTCATCCATATGACGAGGAGTTTTAAGAGAGGATGATGGTAAGAATTTAGTCAAAGCCTCATTTTGTTGCACTTTATGCGTTTATCTCTTCTATCTACTTTGATGTTTTGCTCTGGGTTTTGCAGTTCTTCCTCAGTCGAGCAAGTCATTTCGGTAGTCCTTCGTACCGAGTCGAGATTTGAAAAGGCTCTTGGACCTGTCCATTGAGAAACGCAAAGCCCCTCTGCTGCTAAATTACATGCCGACATACTAGTCACCGCTCACTGACATACCCAGAATGAGAAAAACATCATCCTCTATTCAACCAGTCGCTTCCTCGCCAAGGCCAGATCAGGTATCAACATTTGATCCAGCCAACAAGCCCTCCATTTCTGCTCTAGCCCATCTTATTCGACTGTCCCAATGGCAATAACGTTGCCGACCTCCAAACTCTCTAGCTGGAAGAACCCGTAGCAGAAAAGAGACGAGGTCCAGACATATCGGCTTCAGACCCATCATATTCGCCAATCGCCCTTCCGGCCATTCAACTTGGTCCAGGAGTTACCGTTGCCGTAACGGCTGAGGAGATGGGGCGCAAACCTGCAATCACCGAAGACTTGCTGGCCGACTTGCCTGAAGTCATTGCAGTTCAGACCACGCCATCTCCCCAATCGATTCAGAAGCCCAAGAGGGTAAAGAAAGCCAAAGCAAAAACCAAAGTCACAACCATTCTTTCTGATTCAGAGAAGGGCGCCGAGGACACAATCCCTATTTCATGGCTAGCCGAGGCCAAAAAGAGGCCATCTGATTCTGGAAAGAGGCTAGCTAAGGCCGAGTTCACTGAGGAGCCTCCTTTCAAGAAACCGAGGCCTATTGGTCATGATAGTGAAATAGAGGCTCCTCCAGAGGACATTTGGATGCCAGGAATCAAGGTGGGCAACCAACCTCTAAAGGTTAAGAACAGTGTCATTAAGGACATTGAAGTCGGTGCCACCTTGACGACGGGTTTCCTTCTGCCCGGAAGACATGACACAAGTGGGCAAGTTCAACCAATACGAGAACTTTGCTTTGATGATGAGGCATTCTATTTTGGTAACTCTATCAATTTGCCTGTTCTTGCTTCTTAGTACTTAGCCACAGTTTCTAACTTATTCATTTTCTTGTAGGCTATCCAGCATGCCCATTCTCATGAGGTCAAGGCCGAGTTAGTGAGAAAGGATTTGACAAAGAAGACACAAGAAACTGATGTCCACCTTTCTTCTCTAAACAAGGCTAAGACCCGCATTCATCATCTTCTAGACAGAGCCAATGCTGCCAAGTTTGCCCAACATAAGACCAAAGAGGCAGCGAAAGAGGTCGAGGAAAAGGCCCTGATTGCTGCGCTGAGGCCGAGGTCAAAGTTGCTGAGTCCGAAGCCAAACTTGCTGAGGCGTTGGAGACCAAGGAGGTTGAAGTCAAGGCTTCCAATGAGAAGGCTTATGCTGAGGGCCAGGTCGATGTGCACGATCAATATAAGAAGCAAGTTAATCTTGCTTGCAATAAAGGCTACTACTTGGGCTGGATGACAGCGCTCAAGAAGTTGTTTTTTCCCGAGGATTCTCCACTCCAGGATATCATCCAACTTGAGGTGCCATTCCCCTCATCTCCTGTCTATTCGAAGGCTGAAGAAGAAGAATCAGAGGCCGAAGAAACAACCGAGGCCGAGGTCAATGCTGGGCCAAGTTCCCCACTCTGAAAGATCAAGTCTTGGACTTGATTGAAGAGGATGGAGAGGAGATCTCTAAGAGCCCCTCTGTAGCTAAAACTGATGCCGAGAAGAGCGTTGAGGCCAGCGTTCTTGAAATTGATGCCGAGGTCGTGACAGAGAAAGATTCCAGATTATTTGCTGAAGCCGAGGTTCCACAGTCCGAGGTCAATGCACCTGACCTTAGTGCTTAAGGATTTTTCTTTCCCTTGTATTTTTTTTTTCCTTTTCTATTTTAGATCATTTGTATTGAACAATTTACTCTTTTGTCAGGCCAATGTGCCTTTTCCTATAATCAAACTTCATCTATGAATGCAAGTCTTACTTTTGTTAATGTAAGTCTTCTCTTTTCTTCTAAGTGTTGAATGCTTCTCTCATGTATGCCCACTGTTTTTCTTTCATGCTTTGCATATTTTTTCATACTCATAATTTTTCTAACCCTTCTAAGTCTGACAACTTGGTTCCTCACCTCGGATCCGAATATCTCGGGTACATCCATACCTTGGAGTTTGAACATATTAATCATCTCGGATAACACCTTTTGCTATTTATCTTGGTGAACAATACTTATAGAATTTTCTCACTAAATTTTTACAAGTGTTGTTTCTTCTTGCACTAACTATCTTTTGGAAAGACTTCGTCATTCCAAGTCTAACAACCTGGTTGGATATCTTGGGTATAAATACCTCGGATAGTACTATATTCAATTATATTTCAGGTACAGTACAGTACAGTACTGTTATCTCGGATTGACTTATCTCAGATAGTATTATCCATCAATGATCTCAGACAACTTCATCTTGCAAAAAAATTTCAAAACACTTCACAAGTGTTATGCTCATTCTCACTTCCTGCCTCCTAATGTAAACCTAAGCACTACTTATGTTCACATTAAGAACATATTACAAGGTTATTGCACAAGTCTCATTTATACATTCTTGACAGAGGTCATCATGTTTGGCTCACCCAAATGAAGCATTTAGTGTTTAACCTTAGTGCACCGAGAGTACCACACTCCTCAGCTTTCCAAGTCATGGCCAGTGTCGCCATGTTTCATGCCGAAAACATCGCAAACTTAGTTCAACTCTACCATCATGGCATGTCTAAGTTATTCGTCATATTTCATACTGAAACATTGCAAACTTAGTTCAACTCTACCAATATGGAAAGTCTAAGTTATTCGTCATGTTTCATACCGAAACATCGCAAACTTAGTTCAACTCTACCATCATGGCAAGTCTAAGTTATTCATCATGTTTCATACCGAAACATCACAAACTTAGTTCAACTCTACCAATATGACAAGTCTAAGTTATTCATCATGTTTCATACTGAAACATCGCAAACTTAGTTCAACTCTACCATTATAGGAAGTCTAAGTTATTCGTCATGTTCACCATGGGAACATCATCATAAGACTATTTAGTCCTATCGCACAAGTTTCAACAAGAATTCATAAAAACAAAATCGAGCTAGCATTTTATTAATACTTCGGTTGATAAAATCTTTACGTAAATCTTAAGAAACATAAATTACTGGTAGAAAATTTTCGAATTGCTTATGTTCCAAGGTCTTAGCAACTCCTTGCCATCAGTGTCTTCCAGCCGGTATGCGCCATTGATGGCAACCGAGATGATTCGATATGGTCCTTCCCAGTTTGGGCCAAGCTTGCCTTCCTTGGGATCCTTCTTATTGCTGACAACCTTTCTAAGGACGAGGTCCCCAATATGAAATTCTCTGGCATTGACCTTTTTGTTATATGCCCTAGCAAGCTGCTGCTGGTATGCCTCTAGCTGAATTGCTGGTCTCTCCCTTCTTTCTTCTATCAAATCAAGGTCTCAGACAAGGAATGCCTTGTTTGTTCCATTCTCCACTCCCTAGGTTCTAATTCTAGGAATGCCGATCTCTAGTGGAATGACTGTTTCAGTGCCATATGCCATGGCAAAAGGAGATTCTCCAGTAGACCTTCTTGGCGTAGTCCGATGTACCCATAGGACATTGGGCAATTCCTCTACCCACTTGCCTTTGGCAGCTTCTAGCCTTTCTTGATTCCATCCAAGATGGTCTTGTTGGATGCTTCTACTTGCCCATTTCTCTTTGGGAAGTTAGGAGTGGAATAATAGTTATTGATCTTGTATTTCACACAGAAGTTTTTAATCAACTTGTTGTCGAATTGAGTGTCTTTATCTGCTACTATGGCTCTTGGGATTCCAAATCTGGTGATTATGTTTTTCCAGATGAAATTCTTCGCATCCACATCTCAGATTTTGGCTAAGGGTTCAGCCTCTACCCACTTCGTGAAGTAATCAGTTGCTACTAGTAGAAACTTCCTCTGTTCAGTTGCTTGGGCAATTGTCCAACAAGATCCATGCCTTACTAGGAAAATGGCTAGGGACTGGATACTAGATTTGGATCTGTAGCTGGCTGGTGTATCAGAGATGCAAACCTTTGACACTTCTCACACTTCCTCACATAGGCTTCAGCATCCTTCTACATGTAGGGCCACCAGTATCCCTGAGATATGGCCATGTGAGCAAGTGATCTACCCCTTGCATGGCTTCCACATACTACTTCATGGATCTCGTACAAAAAGTCCTCAACTTGGGATGGATGCACACATCTCAAAAGGGGTCTAATAAAGGACCTTCTGTACAGATTGCCTTCTGTTGACAGACAGAACCTGGTCAACTTCAATCTAGTCTTGTGCGCTTCTTTTCTGTCTGCTGGGAGCCTGTCATCCCTAAGGAACACAACTGTGGCGCCCATCCAACTTGGACCCATCTCCATGCACATTGCTTCGTACTCTATTATTAGGGGCTCTATACTTGGGCCTGACAAATAATCAACCATTATTGTCCTTGCCTTACCCAATTTCATTGGCTAGCCAGATAAGCCAGTGCGGCGACATGGCTATTATCATCTCAGCTAACCTGCTGTAACCGGTAACTTTGAAAACATGTTAGCAACTTGACAATCTCTTTGACATAGGCTATCATCATCTTATCTCGGGTTGCATATTCTCTTATCGCTTGATTCACAATGAGCTAGGAGTCACAAAAGACTACCACCTCATCGGCTTCCACAGTCGCTGCCAATTTCAGTCCAGCAATTAGCACCTCATACTCTGCTTCGTTATTTGAGGCTTTAAACCCCAAACGAATGGACTGTCCTATTATTTGCCCATCTAGTGATACCAAAACTACTCCTGCCCCTACTCCTCGTCGATTTGAGCTGCCATCGACAAAGAGGCGGAAGGAGTCGCCGATGTAAATGTCACGGGGTTTTGGCCATTCTTCTGTCTTCTTATGTTTTGCCGACATGGGGTTCCGTGGCCCCTGTTAGTTTTCCTCCTTTTCTCCTAGACATCCTAGGTCGCGGCTCACTGAAGCCTACCTTGGGATTACGTCAAGAGAAAATTATGCCACAAAGTCGGCCAAAACTTATCCTTTAATTGCTGTTCTCAGCCTGAATTCTAAGTTATACTGACCTGGAACTACTACCCATCGAGCTACTCTGCTTGTCAGGCCTCTATGCTGCATAGGGACTTTAGTGAATGCTCAGTTAGCACTACAATCTTGTGGGCTTGAAAGTAGTGGTTCAATTTTTTTGAGGCCATTACCAAGGCCAATGTCAACTTCTCCAAAAGTAGGTTCCTGGTTTCTGCACTTGCTAGGGTTTTGCCAACACAGTACACTGCCTTCTGTTCACCACATTTTTCTCGAATTACCACTGCACTCACGGCGTGGTTTGAAATTGCCAGGTACAAAAACAATTCTTCTCCCGGTACCAGGTTCGACAATACTAATGGAGTTGTCATGTACCTCTTCAAGTCGGCCAAGGTGACTTCACATTCTTCCGTCCACAGAAAGTCTGTGGCCTTCTTCAATAAACCAAAAAATTGCTTGCATTTTTCAGAGCTTCAGCTAATGAACTTGTTAAAGGCCGCTGCCCTTCCAGTCAAAATCTAGACTTGTTTGGCTATTATCGGGCTCTTCAAGTCAATGATGGCCTTGATCTGATCAGGGCTTGCTTCAATGCCCCTCCTAGTGACCAATATCCCAAGAACTTACCAGATCCAACTCCAAATACACACTCAAGGCATTGAGTAGAAGCTGATATGACTTCAAGATATCAAAGACTGCCTTCAAGTCGGCCAGATGGTTCCCAGGTTCCTTGGTTTTAACAACCATGTCGTCCATGTAGACCTCTACTGTCTTCCCAATCAAATGTTTGAACATCTTGGTGACCAGTCTTTGGTAGATCGCTCCTACATTCTTCAACCCAAAAGGCATTACTCTGTAACAATAAAGTTCTTTTGGGGTGATGAACGTTGTCTTCTCTTCATCTGGGGAATACATTGCTATCTGGTGGTAGCCTCTGTATGCGTCCAAAAAACTCATCCTCCCATGCCCTGAAGTGGCATCTACCAGTTGATCAATCTTGGGCAGTGGGAAATTATCCTTGGGGCAAGCCTTGTTCAAGCTTATGAAATCCACGCAGACCCTCCACTTCCCATTCTTCTTTTTCACCACTACTCTATTAGACAACCAGGTGGGATTATGTACCTCTCTGATGGCTTGTGCCTCTAGTAGCTTTTCTACTTCTTCCTTAACTGCCTACACATGTATCAATGTCGGCCTTCTTGCTCTCTGAATGACTGGTTTTGCTGACCTATCCACGTTAAGTCTGTGACAGGTGACCTCGGGGTTGATCCCCGGCATCTCATAAGGTGTCCAGGAAAACATCTCTATGTTCTCTCTTAAGAAAGCCTACAGTTCTCTTTCTTCTTCCTCGGCTAAGCCAGAGCCGAGAAGGAAGAAACATCCATCATCCTCTTCTTGCACCAGAACCTTTTTTAGTGGTTCTTTACTCTTCTTGGCAGGTTCTTTGCCGACATCATCCAAGACCTTGTGGTCTTCGCTTTCAATTTCTGCACTTTCTGTTTCCCTTACATTACAGGTGTACTTCATTGCTATCATGGAGCAATTCTTCGCCTATACTTGATCTCCCCTTACTTCTTCAATCCCCTGGTCAATTAGGAATCATAGCAGTTGGTGCAACGTGGAGGGAACAGCCCTCACTGCATCGTCCCAAAATGATATTGTACGAGGAGGAAGTATCTATTATAGTGAACTCCGTGACTACATTCTTGCTCCCTGCATGCACCTTCAAATTTGTTGCTCTAAGAGGCCATGTAGGCGTCTCATTGAATCCAACCATGAGTCTATCAGATTGCTCTAAATCATCCGGGTAGAGGCCAAGCTCCTTGTAACATCTAATATATATGATGTCACAAGAGCTTCCCTGATCAATCAGTATGCGTCTTACCTGGCAATCTCCAATCTTCAGAGTTACCACTAGGGCATCATTTTACGAATGCTGCACCATATCTAAGTCAGCCTTAGTGAATGAAATCATTGGCCCCTGATATTCATTTGTTGTTGGCTTCTTCTGCTGGATCTGATACACATGCTACAGATGCTTCGCTCTTTGGGTCTCTCCTCGAACTTCGTTCTCATTGACCTTCGAGTGAATCATGTTGATTACCTGAGGTCCTTCTGCTTGTTGTTGTGGTGGTGGTAGTGGTGATGTTGTCTGTGCCTGAGGTAGCCTTGAATGCTCTTCCCTTGTCTTTACCTTATCTACTAGGTCTCTCAAGTGACCCTGTCTAACCATATCCTCCAAGTGTGACTTTAACGCCTGGCATCCCTAAGTCAGGTGCCCATCCTCATTATGGTAGGACAATGCTTCCCAATGCTCCTACCCGTGAACTCGCCAGGGATCTTCTTCGGCGCTTTGTAGTACGGCTGGTTCCTGATCCTCTCCAAGACTTTGTAGATCGGGATTTGAAATACCGTACTAACTGCCTGCATAGCCCTCGCTCCTGTTTCCTATCTATCAACACCAGCATTCCCCTGGCCTCGCTTCGGTGAGCCGTTTCTCCTTTCTTGTTTTGGAGTCCTCACTTCTTGTGTGTTTTCCTCTGTCCTGGCATATTTCTCAATCCGTGCTATAAGCTCTTCCATGCTCTTTGGAAGAGTTTTTGCAAGTGATTTCCGAAGCGAGCATTTATCATCCAGGCCATTCTTGAAAGACACAACCTCCAGCTCCTGGTTACAAGCTGGAATTTGGTTGTACACTTCATAGTATCTCTTAGCGTAAGCCCTGAGGCCTTCGTCATTGCTGATCTTCAAAGCCAATAGGGAATCTACCCTCAATGGTTGCGATTTGTTCGTAACAAACCTAGCCACAAACATCTCGACCAGGCATTCCCAACTTTTCACAGTTACTTTCGGCAACTTATGGAACCAATCCAATGTTATCTCCCCAAAGGATGAGAGGAATACCTTACAGAGCAGCTGCTCATTCCCGTTCCACGAAGCCATTGAATTTAAATACAAACAAACATGAAAGTTTGGATCAGACTTACTGTCATAGATCTGAAACTTGGGCATGTTGAATCTCTTTGGGGCCTCAAACGTATCCAACTCCACCAAGAACGGCGTTGTCAGCCTGATAGTAGATTTGATCTCAGCGTCGAGTCTCTTTCTTTGGAGGTAGTCTCTCAGATGCTCCTTTGTTCTACCGGAAGCTCGGTTATCAATAGATCTCAGCTTCTTTGGTATGCTACTCCTGGTAAATTGTGCATCCTCTTGGACTTCCCTTCGTCCACTGCATCAAACTAGAGGCCCTTCCTTTGGACATGTTGAAATTCTTTAACATAGGCCTCCTTGGTTCGTGGTGTCTTCTGCGACTCACCTCGTACTGACTCTTTTCGCCCGACATCCCGTGACGACTGATGTGAATGCTCCTGTCCCTTACCATGCTGCAAGACTACTGGGACTATTTTTTGTCCTCCTTTTTGGGCATAATTTTGGCTGCTGGTGCCGGTATGTCCTGTAACGGGAATGGTGGTTACATTACGTTGTTTTGCATCATAAAGTTGACCACTGACTGTAGGTCTGCCAACTTGCTCGCCATTCCTTTTATCTCCCATCCCTCCCCAAGCATCTATCCTTTCATACCTAGAGATCGCTTTTATTATAATATTCATTTTGGCCTTCTTTTGGATGTTACGCTCTTTGACGGTGTCCTTTTCCCCCAGGATTCAGTTCCTATACTCCTTCATTATGGTTTTCTTCCCTGGCATTAGGATCCACATGCTCCTCACTGTCACTGTGGATGTTGTCCCCAATCTTTTCTTTATGCTTGTTGCTGGCCATCCATTCTCCTTAAGTTCCCACAGACGGGGCCAAATTGTAGGTGTTGATTTTTGACCACACAATCAAACAAGGAACCTAGCTAGAGAGTATCGGCAGAATAAAATGAGCTAACTACCTGCTAACAAGAAGATACGAATTCCGCAGTGGTTTGTCCACCTGAGGGCACTCCGACTATCAAGTCAGTAAACTATATCTCTCATAGATAGCAAAATAGTACTTAAACTCCCAAGAAAGAAGTTACCTCAGACCCACGAGGGTGCCTTGCTTTTATAACTAGCAGTGACCTGATCCCCTAGAAGCCTTACTTCCTTGGACTTAGGCTCAATGCTCATCCTGGAGTCTCAGCTAGATAAGGATAAAACTCTTCATGAACCTTATCCTTATCCAGATTGAGACCCTCCCCTGTTCTAGGACTCTCGTCCCTTATCTGGATACCTCAGGATTTCGGTATTACTGCAGAACATCTCGGCAATGCCATGATCACCTTGGCAACATGACTCATCCACGTGGCACCTTAGCTAACATCTCGGGCTCTCTTGGCCACGTGGCATCATTCGTAAAATACTTCCCCACAGAGTGTATGAATTTGGTTGTGATTTTTTGTAATTTCAATTTTGATGTGTTTGGTTAAATATATATATATATTTGAAATAGGGTTTGAATATACTTTTGATAATTCTAACTCGTAGATGTAAAATATTATTGCTACATGATGAAAATTTCATTAAATAGAAAAAAAAAAAAAGTTCTTTTAGTGGAGTTTTTTTTTGGGGGGGGGGGGAAACGCCGCTATAAAGGTCTGTATGACGTCATCTTGCCGGAAGGAATCGCCGCCGGCAACTGTAGCATGGCGTTTCTAAAACGTCGCAATAAGGTCTACAATGGCATTTTTTAAATGTCGCAAACATATAGCAACGGTCGTATCTACGGCGTATAATAAAAATGTCACCAAAGGTTTTAGCAGCGTTTTTTAAATATTTAGCGGCGTTTTACAAACACCACTAAAAATCGTATTTCCTATGGTGCCTTCGCATAAACATATTTTGACCTTTCTTATACGGGTGCTTATTTTAATTAATGAGTCCATCTTTCTAATATTTTATATGTACATTTCATCATATTACATCAATGAGTCCAAATTATAGAGGAAATATTGCAATTCAGTATAAGTTTTCAAAATAAATTATAAATTAATGGCAAAAGTTACCAACTTTAATAATTAAAATGATAAACTTTTCTATGATTTTGTAATTTGTTTATAATCTTATCACTAATTTGCAATTTTCCCAATTACAAATCCAGTGTATTAGTATAACAATTCCAAATTAATAGTTAAAGGGAGTTGACCTTATTTAGTTGGTCACTTGTCACTTATGATATTTTGCCATAATGATTCCATTTCATCAAAATTTCAAGGACAAGATTTATTGTATCTCTGTAGTATGACTTGAAAGTACTTTATCTTATTTTTATTTTTTTTTAAATAACTATATAACTTCATGTGACTTTGGACTAAAATGTAACATCAACTCCGTTACCGGTAACAAGAAAAAGACAATTATACATTTTACGTCTTTTTCTTCTTTTTTATGACAATACAACTAAAGCAACAACTCCAGTTGTGGCTCTAGCTGTGGCTTTAGTCTGTCTAACCCTCTGCCAATTTCTGAGCATCAACCTATACTTGTCTTTGTGCCTTTTCCATCACACTCTTTGCCTACTTCTACCCCTCTGTCTAGTTATATCCCTATTTATGAGCATCCTTCTGCTCCTACCTCCATGCCTTCTCCATCAATTCCTATTTAGTCTATTTTTATTGATTTACCCTCTTTACCTACTTTAGCTACTGTGCCTCCTCCTTTTCCTTTGCCTAATCCTTCTTCTAATATCCATCCAATGGTTAAAAGATCCAAAACCCATGGTTTATTAGCATGCACTAATTCCCCTTTTGCTGAGGTAGAACCACCTACCTATCATCAAGCCCTTCAATCTCCTATTTGGTATTCTGCTATGCTTGAAGAATTCAAAGCTTTGCTTGCTCAAGGTACCTAGTCTATTGTTCCTTTTCCTTCTTCCAAGACAGCCATTGGCAGTAAATGGGTCTTCAGAATTAAAAGAAATTCTGATGGCACTATTGCCAAAAATATAAGGCCAGGTCAGTGGCAAAAGGTTTCTTACAACAAGAAGGTGTGGACTATAATGAGACCTTTAGTCCTATGGCCAATCAACCAACTATAAGAATTTTACTCTTCATTGCCTTGCATTATAATTGGCCTTCAAAGCAGCTAGACATTAGCAATGCCTTCATGGCACCTTGGATGAAAAAGTCTATATGCTGCAACCACCTGGTTTTTCTAGTGCCACCAATCCTCGTCATGTTTGCAGACTAAGGAAAGCTCTTTATGGACTGAAGCAAGCTCCTAGAGCTCGATATTAAACCTTTTCCAAGTTTTTATTGTCTCAAGGCTTTGTTAATAGCCACTATGACAACTCTTTATTCATTAAGAAGACCTCCACTGATATTCTTATTCTTCTGGTGTATGTAGATGATATTCTACTTACTGAAAGCAGCTCTCATCTTCTTCAAGATCTTATTCATCAAATGCATTCTGCCTTTGCAATGAAAGAATTAGGCAACATTTCTTACTTTCGAGGCATATCCATTCAATCTATGGGAGTAAATTACTTCTTGTCTCAGCAAAAATATGCATCTGATATTCTCATCAAGGCTGGCATGACTTCTTGTAAACCCTGCACTTCACCTATTTCAGTTAAACCAACATTTACCCCTGCCTCTTCTCTATCATTTGATCAACCACAGTTATACAGAAGCCTAGTTGAAGTTTTACAGTATCTTACAATCACAAGACCTAATCTTTCTTTAGCAGCTAACCAAGCCTACCAATATATGCATGCTCCCACTAATGGCCATTTTTCCTTTTTTAAACGCATTATCAGATTTGTTAGAGGCTCTCTCTCTCTCTCTCTCTCTCTCTCTCTCTCTCTCTATCTATCTCTCTCTCATGGACTCACATTTTCTCCCAGTTTTTTTGAGCTACAAGTTTTTTATGATTATAGTTGTGCCGGAGATAGTTTGGATAAAAGATCTACTTCAGGCTGTTGTATTTATCTTGGCTCTAATATCGTTTCATGGTCTGCTAAAAAACAACCAACTATCTCTCGATCTAGTACTAAGGCTGAGTATAGAGTTTTAGCTCATGCTACAGCTGAGCTGAGTTGGTTACAAATGCTGCTTCAAGATCTACATCTTCCGATTCCTTTCTCTGCTTCTTTTTGGTTTAATAACCTCTCAACTATTGCTCTTGCCTCAAATCTTGCGTTTCATACCCGCTCTAAACACATTGAGGTCAATTGCCACTTTATCCGTGAGAAAGTTGCAGCCAAGCAAATTGTTCCAAGTATGTTCCTTCTGTGGATCAAATAGCAACTATTTTTACAAAGCCTTTATCCAGTTCCAGGCTTTATTTTCTTCAAACTAAGCTATTGGTCACTCTCTCTCCTATTAGCTTGTAGGGGGCTGATGACAATACAACTAAAGCCACAACTAGAGCCACCGCTAAAGCCATAACTAGAGCTATTGCTTCACTAGCTTATGTAGCTCAAGATGACTCAACAAACTGCTTAACTGTTTCACATGGTAGTTCGATGGAGTTTGTTAGATTGTTTAGTTTGTTACAGATATTATTAGTTAGTTAGAAGTATTGTATATATAAGTGATTGTAATCATGTATTGAATCAATGAGAAAGATTTTAGTAATTCTTCACTTCTTCTTCATCTTCTTCTATTTTTGGGTCTCTTTATAAATAAATAATAAATCTACCTCTATGAATAAGCAAAAAAATTAAAAATATAATACAAAAATCATCTAAGAAACTAGAATTTTCCAAATATTTTTTTTTGACAAACCTAATTTTTAATTTCATTTAGATATTACGATATACATGTATATATACCCTGTACATACATATAATTATATACGTAATCAACACTGTATATATATAGACACTGTAATTACTTTCTTATTTAATTTTATTATATATATATGTATATGTGTTAATGTTTAATTTAAAATGTTATTAAAAAATAAATTGAGTTAAAAATTAAAATTAGATTGAGGCAATTTTTTATTTAATTTTATGGTAATAGATTAAGTTAATTAGGTTAATTTATGATTTAATTTGTTATATATATGTTTAATTTAAAATGTTATTAAATAAGGTAATTTTATGGTAATAAATTTGGGTGTTTAATTTAATTTATGATTTAATTTGTTACATATATATGTGTGTGTGTGTGTGTAATAAAATGTTATTATATTAAAAAATGGATTAAAAATTAAAAAGTAGATTAAAGTAGTTTGATGATTTAATTTTATGATAATAAAATTATTGTATTTAGCTTAATTTATAGTTTAATTTTTTATATATATAATATGCATTTTAAATTTAAAATGTTATTAAATAAGGGTCAAATAATTCTAATTTCGTCTTCTTACATTGAAATTTAATTTTGGTTATTTTGGATGAAAAAAAAGGTCAAAAGGGTTTTTTCTTCCCCACTCTCAAAATAGACATGTGAGACACTTTGTTAGTTTGGATGAAAAATATAATTGTAGCTTTTAATCTAAAATTCTGTGGGAGGTATGTGGTTGTTTTTAAAAGACAAGAGGTAAGGTGTTATCAGATCATACCATAAAGAGGTAAAATAGATTTTGCCCAAAATTTAAATACCCAATTTATTCCACCAAAATTTTGTATACTTTGTCTTATTTTCTCAAATGCAAATTTAACAATCAACTTGACAACAACGTCATTGATACATATGTTCTCTAGCAATTTTGTATACTTTGTCTTATTTTCCCAAGTTTGAAGAATTAAAAGGAATTTAGTGATAGTGTTAATAAATATGTTAAAAATGATGTATTTGATAGCATTACTAATGAGGTTCTTATGTAGAGATTTCAAAATATAAAAACACATATCTACATTTATTTGAAATAAATGATATGTTGGAACAATTCGTCTTGAATTCTTTAGTTGGTGGTCTTTGGGTCTTCAAAATTTGGCGATGATCTTGTCTATGTAGAACAAAAAATTGATGCTTCAAGTCGCATTACTTAGTAGCTTTCCTAAAGACAATATTTCCACCCACCAAAAGGTGTACAGCGGGTTATGGCAAATTTGCCTCCAGGATACAAAGAAGCCTGATCTAAAGATCAAGTCTATCGGCGTTTACACTGACGATAGTAGATCAGAATACTCTTGATATAATCAAAAAAACCAAGACATTAATAATCAAGTCTGCAAAATTTGATTACCAGTAAGAAAAGCAGAAACTTGCTTAAGAAATTCTTAATCGAAAATTCTAAATCAAGAGGGAGAGAGAGAGTTGCAGAAATGCTTTCTGAATTTTGAATGGATTGAAATGGCTGATTTAGCAGCCTATTTATAGGCCTTAATGCATCTCATCGAATGGTCATGTCCCTTTATCACATCCGATCAGATCTGACTGTTGGATCGATGATCTATGGTGCAGATCATTCTCACACCGAATAGATGTCTTGATTGATCATACCTGATCATGATCAGGTGCCATCTTATCCGTACGATCGCGCACATCTCCAATCAACGGCTATGATCAAACCGCTCCAAATCGGACACGCAATCTATCAATTGGTTAGTTGACTCATCGCTAATAGACGCTACATCACTGCCACATAGAGCTAGCTGTATTCCACATTATCACTCCAACCTATTCGATGCAAATAAGAAAGTGCCCTCATGGCGCCGATGCGTCTGTGCTAAGTGCAAAGTGCGCTATTAAACGCCACACAGCCCAGTGCCCACACCACACGTGCGTGCGAAGCATCATCCTTGCGGTGTGAGTGCATGTACACTAGCATTCATCCCTCAATTCCATATTCAAAGGAATATTCCATGTAGCACTTTATTAAGTGCTCCATGTTTTCCTCTCTTTTCGATGTAGGACAAAGCCTCCAAGTTTATTTCAAGCTTTCCAAAAAAAAACAATGTAGGTTTTGAAAACACCCAAAAACTAAACAATAAATTTTGTAAACCCATTTTGAAAATTCCCCAACATTCCCCCACTATTTTCAAAATATCAGATGATGATTCTTGGTTCACTTGGCAGCCTTATGTATAGGTGAAGATATCTTATGATTTGAATCATTCACTTAGTAAAGGCACCTCAAAGTCAGTTAAGATGACATAATAGACTTGTCTTTGAACTAGCGATCTTATATGACTAACCGAACATGTCTCACGCACAGTACATGTTACCTCAAGTATTCAAACAAACCGACACGTGGATTGGCCTTGTGTCTATATCTTGTTTCATGAGCGTTCTACAGTCAAGCCCTTGGACTCATAGGAAGCAGCACCACCTTACGGAGAGTACCCCTATAATTTATAGTACCCTAACTACCTAGTTGTAAGCTTATAAAGGGTTTGCTAACTCATCCTCTTCTTTTCACATTACAGGTACCAAGCATTTCAACCTTGGGATGAAAATGAAATAAGACTAAGTGCTTGCAATCACGACATATGGTGTACTTAGGCTCATTGAACTCAAGACTCGATGTTTCTTCAAGCGTTGAGTCCAATTTCCACCAGGAGTGATTATGTTAAGTGGGCTTAAAACCTATCCCATTTGATGTTTTCCACACCAAATCCCTTGCAAGTCCCTTTGTTAAGGGGGTCAGCCAAGTTTTCACTTGACTTTACATAACTAATGGTAATCACACCTTCTGTGATTAACTGACACAGCTATGTCTCAGTCCTATATACCTGGACCTTCCATTATTGACATGGCTATAGGCTTGTGATAGAGTTGCTTCACTATCACAATGCAAAGATATTAGTGGCATAGGTTTTCACCATAACTTAACCTCTAACAACAAATTCCTTAGCCACTTTACCTCTTTGCTACAAGAAGCCAATGCTATAAACTCTGATGCCATGGTTGAGTCTGTTATACATGTTTGCTTCTTAGAATCCCAAGAGATAGCTCCTTCTCCAAGAGTAAAAATCCAACCACTTGTGGACGAGTGATCTTCAAAATCAATTATCCAACTAGCATTCGTAAATCCTTCCAGCACAGCTGCATAGCCATTATGGACTATTCCATAGTCTATCGTTTTCCTCAAGTACCTAAGTATTTGGTTAACAACATACCAATGCACACTACTGGATTACTAACATATCTACTAAGTTTTTCCACTGCAAATGCAATATTAGGTCTAGTGCAAGTCATGGCATACATCAGGCTACCTATCACTCTTGAGTATTCTAGCTGATCAATAGCTCTCCCAATATTATGATATAATTTCAAATTTGAATCAAAAGGTGTAGACATGGACGTGCAATTATATTGATTAAATTTCTTCAGAATTTTCTCAATATAGTGTGACTAGGTAAGAATCAAATTATTGTCCTCTCGTTTAATCTTAATACCTAGAATTATATCAGCCAAGTTGTTTGGGGTGTCCTAAATAAGTGCACTTTTTATCTTTTTGGACTAAAAAATTGAGGAAAAAAAAAATGGATGTTTGGGTTAACTTTTTGACTTTTTATGGAAAAATGTGTATTAAAAAATTGTATAAATTAGTGTATAGGGAAAAATTAGGATTGGGAGTTGTGCAGTCGTAATTTTTGACTTTTGGTAAATAGGGATAACTTTTTAACTTTTTGAGTAACTTTTTGGCTTTTTGACTTTTTTTCAACTTGCCAAACTTGGCCTTAGACTAGAAACTTTTAGTACTTTCAATGATATTATTGTCAATACAAAAATAAGCGTGTCATCTACATATAAGCATATGATTACACCTCTATTGCCAGTAAACTTACTGTACACACACTTATCAGATTCATGTATCCTAAAACCATTTGACACTATTACTTTGTCAAATTTCTCATGCCACTGTTTTGGAGCTTGTTTTAGTCCATATAGTGACTTCACGAGTTTACACACTTTGTGTTCTTGACCCTGTGCAACAAATCCTTCCGGTTGTTGCATATAGATTTCCTCATCCAACTCTCCATTTAGGAAAATGGTCTTAACATCCATTTGATGGATTTCAAGCTTTTAGATTGAGGCTAAGGCAATCAACACTCGAATGGTGGCAATTCTGGCCATTGGAGCATATGTATCAAAATAATTGATACCCTCTTTTTAAGTAAAACCCTTAGCAACTAATCTTGCTTTGAACTTGTCAATTGTGCCATCAACTTTCATTTCCCTTTCGAAATCCATTTAAAACCAATTGGTTTGGATCCAGGTGGCAAGTTAGCATGTATCCAGGTATAGTTACTCATGATAGAATCCATCTCATCGTTTATTACTTCTTTTCAGAAAGCAACATCTTGAGACTTCATAGTCTCCTCAAAGGTTAATAGATCTGAATCCATATTCAACGAAATCATTATTTGCTTACAATAAGCTTTCCTAGTTCCTTCTACAAGGTAAACAATGAAATCAAGGCCAAATGACTTCTCAGTCCTAGCCCTTTTACTCCTTCTCAGCTCAATAGGCTCATTAGGTTCATTAGGCTCAATGGGTTCATGTTGTTCACTTTCCTTTGTAGATATCAAAGGAGTTGATTCACATCCTTGATTAGAATCCAACCTTGGAATGGCTGTGAAATGATTCACATAAAATACGCATCACATGATTCAATGATGGTATTTGTTTCCACTGAACCATTGGGCTCTACTACCACAAACCTATATGCTTTGCTATTTATAGCATAGCCAAGGAATATGCATTCAATTCCTTTTTCACCTAATTTCTTCCTTTTAGGTTCAGGCAATCCAACTATTGCTCTACAACCCCACGTTTTCAAGTAACCTAGATTAGGTTTCTTGTTTTTCCAAAGTTCATAAGGAGTAACATTTCTTCCCTTGAGAGGAATTATGTTGAGTATGTGACAGGCAGTGAACAAGGCTTCACCCCAAAAATCAGAACTTAAACTGGAGTAAGAAAGCATAGCATTAATCATTTTTGTTAATGTCCTATTATTTCTTCCAGCTACTCCATTTTGTTGTGGTGTGTAGGGTGCAGACTTCTCATGAATTATACCAACATTTTCACAATATTCTGAAAAATGGTATTCACCGCCTCTATTAGACCTAAGTCTCTTTATTTTCACATTACACTAATTTTCTACGTCTGTCTTAAAAATCTTGAATTTATCAAGCACCTCATCTTTTGAATGCAAAAGATAGATATGATAGTACTTAGAAAAATCATCAATGAATGTTACAAAATATTTCTTACCACCTCTAGTGGGGGTACTATGCATGTCACATACATCACTGCGCACAAATTCAAGCAGAGATGTGATTTTATCTAGTTTAGGAAATGGACTGCGAATAATTTTAGATTGCACACAAAATTTGCATTTTTCAAACATAAATTGACCATGTCATGCATTTTCCTAGTATTAACATGACCTAAATGAGCATGCTATAAAGAAATAGAATCAACAATATAAGCAGAAATAGATGTATTATTGATAACGTTAAGTTTGAACATTTTCTAATACATGTAGCCCTTCCCAACAAAAATCCCATCCTTAGATAGGACAAATTTGTCCGACTCAAATACTAACTTGAAACCATGATTATTAAGCAGGCTTCTAGATACAAGGTTTTTCCTGACATCAGGTATATGATAAACATCATTAACACTTAAGACTTTTCGAGATGTGAACTTTAGATCCACCGTCCCTTTGCTTTTGATAGCAACAGCTGAAGAGTTGCCCATGTAGAGAACTATTTCATCACTCACTTGTGCATAAGTAGTGAAATAGCTCTTGTCGTTGCAGACGTGCCTTGTTGCTCCTGAGTTACTCCACCAGTCACCAACATCTTCGAACATGTTCACCTCGAATATAATAGTCACTGTAGACACCCCATTTTTGACCGACCTTAAGACTCAGACGTCACCGACTGAGTGCTTGGTGATGTTGCATATCATACTCATCCAGAGGTTTCAGGGTCTCGGCCGTGAGCCTTGCCTCTGAACTTCCGGGCGTTTCTGTACTTTGCCTCGGTTTGCGAACTAGGCTCGGTTTTCTCTGTTTCTCTTCCCAAAGGGAGGGAGAGGTCTCGTAGACCATCTCTCAGTGGCTGTGGGCTACATTTCATGGTCGTAGGCCATTTTGCCCATTTCGGAGCCCGGTTCCCGATTTTCGGAGCCGTCAGGCCGAGTGCCTCGGTTCGGGACCGCCTAACCACCTCCGTTTGCTCTGGTTTTTGGCATGCATCTTATTTACTCCCTTTTAAGGGACACTGTGGTCCGAGAGACCAACTTCGTGGTCGAACACCACTCCCAGTGCCTAACAGTCGGTTTTCGGGGCCTCGGACTGCGCGTTTCGGCCCCCGAACCTTCATTTTGCATCGGTTTGCGTTCATTTTTGGCAGGGACCTCTATTTCATCACCAGGAAGGTCATAGAAGGGTGGGAGGCCAATAATTGTTTCAGCAACCAGTTATATTCCTTCATCGCCCTCCGTCGCCCGTTTTTTCTCACTCGGAAGCCAATGTTGACCACCCTTGGGCCATTTTCTTCAACCCTAACCCCCATATTTGTGATGTACACATCTGGGAGGCCACCAATATTTGGTGGCCGGCCAGTAATTCCATTTGAACCTTTTGAACCCCTTTGAAAAGTGGGTTGTTCTCTCTCCTGGTTCACTGTTTCCATCTTTTGACCACAAGGTTGTGTTGAGAACACATGGGAGGCCACCAATCTGTGGTGGCCGGCCATTAATTACACTTGGCCTTTTTGACCCCTAGCCGACCGGCCATGGGGAGAGCCGGCCGGCCACCTGCAGTCCCAATATCTGGCTGGCCAGCATCCTTACACCTGGCACATCACAGAAATACACTTTGTTTCCCCCCAGATTCTGTATCCGGGGGGGCAACTTTTGGAGGAAAACTTGGAGTGATTTCCTTCCCTTTTTTTCCCCCTCTTTCTCCCCCTCTTTGGCCTATATAACCAGCACCCCAGGTCTGGTTTTGGGGTTGGAAAAATTTGCCTTAAGCTTGCATTACACCCCTCCCTCTTCCTCTCTTCCAAACACTCAAATTTCTCAAGTCTCACACCCCTTTTTCACACCATCACCTAGCGCCACACCACCATCTCCATTCCAGCAGCTAAGAGGGTCTCCTCAGAGGCTAGGAGGCTGCTTTTCTTGGTCCAAGAGGCAGCAAGGGATTGGTCTACAAGGGTGAGCACCATTTCCCCCCTTTTTTGAGCTTATTTTGTACCATTTCTTAGCCCTTCTTGCTTGTACATTTGAGCTCCGGCCATAACTGAAAGTAGTATTTTTTTTGAGCTCTATTTCATGTTTCATGAAGGGCCTCTCACTGTTTGAGGCCCCCATTTTGCACTTGCTTCATTATCCCTCTTGTATGCCTATTTCTTGTGTAGCATTTTAGGCTTATGTGTAATCTGTTTTGAAGCATGTTGTAAACTGTAAATAGGCTTATTTTGAGCCCTTATTCAACATTGTAGAAGGGCTCATCACTTTTTGAGTCCTCCATGTGCTACTTGCTTTGATATCCATATTTTAGCCCCATTTTTGCATGATTTATTAGCCTATTGAGCTTCTGTTTTTGGACCTTGGTCCGAACTGAAAATGGACTTTTTTTGATCCCCTCTCCATGTTTCATTAAGGGTCTATTGCTGTTTGGAGCATCATTTGTATACTTTGTGTTGTAGCCTCTCTTTTAGGCCATATCTTGCATTGTATGTTGAGCATATTTGTACACTGTTTTGGGTCTGATCATAAACTGTAAAAGGTCATATTTTGGGCCCCTATTCAATATTGTTGAAGGGCCCTCACCTGTTTGGGACCAGCATGCATCAGTTGCTTCTTTGTCTCCATTTTGGCCCCTTTCTTGCATGAGAATTTTTCCATACTTGTGTTTGTTTTTGTGGTTTTTCATAAACTGTAAAACATCATATTTTTGGCCCCTCTTCAATATTGTAGAAGGGCCCTTCTCTTTTTGGGGCCATAATTTGTTAGTTGCTTCATTATCTCGCTTTCGGGGCCATTTTTGTATGCTAGTTTAACCCCATTTGTGCCCACTATTTGGCCTTTCTTAAAACTGTAAATGTGCTTTTTTCGGGGGTTCCTTGCTTCTGTCTTTACACTTCATGTTCAAATTATGCATGCATTGCATAGTCATAGGTCATTCCGTATGCCTAATTTCATGTTTCGGGACTCGTTCCATGCATCGGGTACCATTTTGTCATGTTTCGGGGCTGTTTTGCATCTCATTTTGCCTCTGGAATTTTCATGCTAGTATGTCATATTTCATGTTTTGCCATATCTTGTTAGAGTGGCATTCCATGCCGTAGGTTCGGTCCTCGGTTTGCGTGCACGTGTGCACGCATTTCGAGTGTCTCATTTCCATCTTATGGCCTCCTATGTGAGTGTGGCTGAGGTCCACTCATGTTGGTGTAAGTCCATTATGCATTCTGTATGCCATTCCATTTCATAGCATTGTGTATGCTAGGTTGTATATTAGTGCATTATGTATGCCATGTTACCTCGTGCATCGTGTATGCCATTTCATAACATTGTGCATGTTAGGTTGTACCTTAGTTTGCATTCATGCATGTCATGCATATTGCATTATGCTTGGGATAGGAGTTAGCCCGAGCACGGGAAACGAGGTACGTTTCGTACTCCGAGTGACGGAACGTGTCTCAATTCCCCAGTCGCCGACACTCCGGATTACCCATGATGGAGTTTAGGTTTTGTTGTGTTTTCATGTGCATTCACTCTATATTGAGTTGTGCAATTCGACTCCTCGGCCATCACGCATCGATATGCGTGATTGGTGGCACGAGGATCGAGGCATGCATACATTTGTGAAAATACATTGCTATGCCCCTTTCCTGCTCTCTGTTGCAGCAAAATCAAGAATCAGCAGTCTTCCGAGGCTTGGCGCGCTTTCCAAAAAACCATTGCGAAACAGAGGCTAATTGGGGCATCGTAGTGGATTTCCGCGCGAAGGCAACCCGGACATGCATCATTCATCATCCGGAGCGGAATCAAGGCAGTCCCTAACTTCCATGCCAGTTTATTGTTTTCTTAGTTAATTTGTTAATTAATTAGGAATTTGTAGATATGTGGACTGTACTATTCTTTTATTCGGGACTGTATATTTATTCGGACCCTCTGCGCGAAGGCATAATTGTAATAAATGTGCGTGAGTGTGATGTATGTCTTCCAACCCCATGTCTTTCTTCCCTTTTATTTACCTGCTTATGATGGTTAGATTAGGGCATATTTCAATTAGCATACAGTATGATAGCATGTTTGCATTCATTCATCTGTTTTGCATGCACCGGACTCGGCGCATCATACTAACTACATTTGTATTTTAATTCCAAGTTGAATACATGTTAGCTGTAGCATTCCATATGCCATGTTTAGAATAGCCGAGCCTGCTATAGTTTGCATTTTTGCATGTGTTGCATTAGGCATTTCTGTATACTTAAGATCATGCATGATTTCTAATGTAGTTTCTGTTTTGGCTTGGAGTACTCGGTGAGTTTTTATGCTTTAGCATCCTTGCATGCGTGTGAGTGACTGCCATGAATAGCATGCTTACCATGAGGCTATGTGCTTATGTGATATACCTGCTTGAATGCCTGTGGGTGAAGGTTGGGTTATTCGGATTTGAACAAATCATCTACTGTGAGTTTTAAGCCCACTAGATAGTGGCAAAATCATGTTTTCTAAGCCCACCCGAGGGTGGCAAACCCACGTCTTAGCCTACTTGCGAGTAGCACCATCAAACCATTTTCAAAACAAATATGAAATGTTTTGTTCCAATTCAGTCGACTCAGTCTATACTTGTATGCTGTGCGCATCACATAGTAAACCTAGGCTAATAACCGGAATAAGAGCATGCAATGCTTTCAAAACTAGATATCATGGTTAGTAGAGGCCGATCTTTGATCGGGCGAGCGGGGGTGCTCACGAAGTGACCTTCCCCAATCGTACCCAAGTTCCCGAGCCGAGGCAACTTTGGTGATGACGGACACGTGGCCTTAGGCAACGAGTCAGGGTTTCCTAAATTTCCCAAAATAAAATATTTAGGTGGCGACTCTGTATCTGGCAAAACAGTCCATGTTTGGCACTTCTTTCAAAAATCTGTTTTCTCAAAACGATTTGCCAGATTTGGATTCTTTGGTTCAAGATTAAGAACCGTGACACAAATCGAGTCCGAGCTGTAGCGAGGTCCCCTGCGGGCTTGTCTACAGTCACAAACTTGCTCTTGGCATTTGATGTTCCTGGCTTCTTCTTGTATGACTGGCATTCATTTCTGAAGTGCCCTGACTTGCCACAGTGCCAGCAAGTGCCTTTCGACTTCTTAGCATCTTTCTCAGGTTAGAGGTGGCACTTACGCTTCCTTTTGTTGAGCCTCTTTCCATCATCCACGATGTGAATCTTGGAAGTGTGAGCCAATTGATTTTCTTTACTGTCAAGAAGTCTTGACTCTTCCTTAACTTGGAGGTGTTGGGCCAATTCCTCTAAAGTTAGATCTTCCTTTTGCGTTTCAGAGTTTTCTTAAAATCCTTCCAAGAAGATGGCAGTTTCTTTATTATAGATTAAACTACAATAGATTCATCCATGTTCATATTCTTTTATTGAAATTGACTTAGAATATGTTGGATCTCATGGAATTGTTCCATAATGGGCTTTGTATCAATCATAGTGAAACGCATAAAATTACTAACAAGAAATTTCTTACTAATGGCATCCTCGGTGCGGTACTTTGACTATAATATGTCCCAGAGTTGCTTTGTCATTTCCAGATGTTGATACACATCGAACAATGAGTCTAACAGTGCATTCAAAATGTGTCCTCGGCAAATGTAGTCGTCATTCTCCCATTTGGTTCTGGTACGGGTTTGCTCCATAGTCTCGTCTTCTTGCTCCATTGGATAGGAAGTAGTAAGCACATAGACCACTTTGAGAGTGGTGAGCAAAAAGTGCATCTTCTTTTGCCAACGTCGGAAATTTCCTCCATCAAAACGGTCAAGCTTCATGAAATCTTAAGTCATTTTTGAATAGACATCACCATATCTAAATATTGTCTTTAGACTACTGGAACAATTTGTCTTAAATTCTTTAGTTAGTGGTTTTCGGGTCTTCAAAACTTGGCGATGATCTTGTCTATGTAAAACAGAAAATTGGTGCTTCAAGTCGCGTTACTTGGTCGTTTTCCTAAAGACAATATTTTCACCCACCAAAAGGTGTGCAGAGGGTTACAACAAATTCGCCTCTAAGATACAATGAATCCTGTTCTAAAGATCAAGTCTACTAGCGTCTGCACTGATGACAGTAGATTAGAATACTCTTGATATGATCAAGAAAACCAAGACACTGATAATCAAGTCTGCAGAATTTGATTACCAGTAAGAAAAGTAGAAACTTGCTTAAGAAACTCTTAATCGAAAACTTTAAATCAAGAGGGAGAGAGAGAGAGAGAGAGAGAGAGAGAGTTGCAGGAATGCTTTCTAAATTTTAGATGGATTGAAATGGTTGATTTTGCAGCCTATTTATAGGCCTTGATGCATCTGATCGAATAGTCATGTCCCTTGATAGCATCCGATCAGATCTGACCGTTGGATCAAGGATCTATGGTGCAGATCATTCTCACACTGAATAGATGCCTTGACTGATCATACCTGATCATGATCAAGTGTCATCTCATCCGTATAATCGTACGCATCTCCAATCAACGGTTATAATCAAACCACTCCAAATTGAACACGCAACCGTTTGATCGGTTAGTTGACTCATCGTCAGCGTCAGCGGACGCCACATGCCCTCATGGCACCTTGCGCCGATGCGTCCGTGCAACGTGCAAAGTGCACCATCAAACGCCATACAGCCCATTGCTCACGCCACGCACGCACGCGTGTGCGGATGGTGCGAAGCACCATCCTTGCAGTGTGAGTGCATGTACACTAGCATTCATTCCACAATTCCATATTCAAATGAATATTCCTTGTAGCACTTTATTAAGTGCTCCATATTTTCCTCTCTTTCCGATGTGGAATAAAGTCTCCAAGCTTATTTCAAGCTTTCCAAAAAAAATAAAAAAATAAGAAAGGTTTTGAAAACACTCAAAAATCAAACAATAAATTTTGTAAACCAATTTTGAAAATTCCCCAACATGATAGATATTATTAGTTCTATAATTTAATGTTTTTTGAATGTCTATCCATTAAAAGTTCATAAAGCCACCACTAATCCTATTATCCAAAATTACTGACTTATTTTCTAATCTCTTAATTGTAAGAGGATTATTTTGAGCTTGTTACTGAACATGCTTGTAATATCATTTTTTTTTAATCAATAAAAGATATTTCCAAAAACTAAAATAAAATAAAATAAAATAAAAAGGTTTGTTGAAAGCACACAAGAAGAAGAGCTATCTTCTTTTTGTATAAAAAGTTAGATCACCATATCCATTTCAAGGTGTTCTAAGCACATCAAATAGCATACAAAATCAGCACAATTATGTGCTATTATTATCAATATAACAACAAAGTAAGATGAACCTAGTTGGGCTGGTGCCTTGTCACCCCTTTTTGTATTAATGTTGTCTAGCTTTGGTTTTGAAGGTGCTTGCATATGATTGTGGTTTTCTCTTGTGCTTAAGCTAAGTTGTTTTTATTATGATACATTTTACACCTTCCTCATGTATATTTATTTTATATTATTAATAAGTTTTTTTATTTTTTTACTAAAATAAAAAATAACAAAATAAGAGCATTTACAGTGATAGTGTTACTGGGTGGATTAGTATCAGCTGTTAACAAAGATGGAAGATAAAGGTTTTTTTTGTTGCTACAATAGACATGTTTGTGTTGTTAAGACTACTGAGAATAATCAAGCTCAATCATCACAGCTCAAGTCACAAGACACCACAGCTTCCTCATAGCTCAAGCCACGGTACGTCGCTTCCTCTGCTTAGGCTAGTTAGACAGTTAAATAGTTAGACAGTTAGATGAGTTGTTAGAACTCTAGTTAAATTCGTGACTGTGAAATTAGATTCTACAAACTATATAGTTTGGAAGAATCAATTGCAGAACATATTGCGTGCAACAAATCTCATTAGTTTTGTGGATGGATCACAAGTTTGTCCTTCATCTGTGATAGTTGATTCTACGACAGGAGGTCTCAAATCCTAAGTATGAAGAATGGATGTGTATTGATGCTCATCTCCTCAGTTGCATCGCAGCTACTTTGTCTCCAGTCATCTTCACTTTAGTGTTTCATTGTAAAACAAGCTGTGAGGTATGGATTGCTCTTCAATCTTGATTTACTTCTCTTTCTCGGTCTCATATTCATCAACTTAAGAACAAGATGAATCGCCTCACCAAGAAAGGTTTAACCATGGATGCCTATCTCACTGAGTTTAAGACCATAGCAGATCAACTTGCTTTGGCTTGTGCACTTGTTGATGATGAAGACATTGTTTTATACATCTTAAATGGCCTTCTAGACGAGTACAATGCTTTTAAGACCACTATTCGTGCTAGATCTGGTTGTATTTCTCTTGACACATTGTGTCCCTTACTTTCTTCTGAAGAAATTCATATTGAACATGCCACTAAACAATCTCATACTTCTGAGCTTCCTTTTGCCTATGCTGCCACCACAAAACCGTACTCCAATCAAGGTGGATCTGCTAGAGGCCGAGGGTTCAGAGGTGGCCAATATTCTCGAGGTCCTCGTAGAGGAGGAAGGCAGCACTTCTCCAATTCTCCTTCCACATATCAATAATCTCCAACCAGTTCTGGTTCTGTATGTCAGATTTGTGGCAAACCAAATCATACTGCCTTAGATTGTTGGTATCAAATGGACCAAGGTTTTCAAGCTTCCACCAGGCCATCCACACCTAAAGCCTATGTGGCCTCTGCTCAATCTTCTTCTCAGAATTCCTCTCCTACCTGGTATGTGGATTCTGCAGCTACTAGTCATATCACCAACGACTTAAATAATCTCTCCAATTATCAACCTTATCATGGCAATGATCAAGTTACAATTGGTGATGGTTCTACTCTTCCTATTCAACACATTGGTAATGGACTCCTCCCTACTCCTTTTATTCCACTTCGCCTTCATAATATTCTTCATGTCCCTCATATTTCCTCCAATCTTCATTCTGTGCATAAATTAGCCTCTGATAATAACTATTCTATTACTTTTGATGCTCATGGTTTTCTTGTTCAGGACAAGGTTACCAAGAACATACTATATAGAGGTCATCATTCTCAAGGTCTTTACCATGCTCCATTATCTTCTTATGCTCAATCTTCTTCTATGGCTTCTACAACTGTTCCACCTCAGTCTTGTTTTAGTACCACAGCTGCTCCTGTCTCTGTCCCTGGTTCAACAGACAATTCCCGTCCCAATTGGCATCTTAGACTTGGTCATCCCTCATCTAAGAAGCTTCAGCACATTGTTAACGCTTCTCATTTGTTTTCACCTACTTCATTTGGTTTGTGTACTGATTGTTGTGTTTCTAAGACACATAGATTACCATTTAGTTTGTCTAATTCTACTGTTAATAAGCCCCTAGCTCTTATTCACTTCGATGTTTGGGGTCCTTTTTCTGCCTCTCTATCTGGTTACAAGTACTATGTAGTTTTCATAGATGATTTTAGCAAGTTTACTTGGTTATTTCCTTTATATTACAAAAGTGAGGTGTTCTCTAAATTTCTTGAATTCAAAGTGTTGGTTGAAAATCAATTTTCTACTTCTCTTAAGATTCTTCGCAGTGATAGTGGAGGTGAATACTTATCCACAGAATTTCAAACTTTTCTTAAAAATAAAGGCATTTTGCATCATCTTACATGTCCTCACACTCCAACTCAGAATGGAGTGGTTGAACGTAAGCACAGACATCTCATTGAGACTACCATTGCCTTAATGCATCATGTTTCTCTCCCTTTGCATCTCTTGTTCGAAGCTCTAGCTACAGTAGTAGTGCTCATTAATCGACTACCTACTGCTAAACTTAACTTTCTTACTCCTTTTGATGTTTTGTTTCACACTCCTTCAGACTATTCTTTTCTCAGAACTTTTGGTTGTCGATGTTTTCCTTGGTTAAGACCCCTATACTCAGCACAAGCTTTAACCTAGGTCTATTCTTTGTGTTTTCATTGGTTATCATCCATCAGTCAAAGGTTACAGATGTCTTGATCTTATTTTTGGTCGCATCTATCTCTCTAGACATGTGCTCTTTGATGAAAATTGTTTTCCTTTTTCCTCTTCTTCCGCTGTTGTTCCAGTCTCAGCTCCCTCTGTTGCTCAATTGCATTCATTTTTCTGGTCTTCTCATGTTTCTACTGTGTTTACCTCTGCAGCACCTGATGTTCCAACTGTGTCTTTCCCATCTGTTGCCACAGCTTCTCCTACTGTGTCTGTCCCATTTACTACCACAGTTTCTCATGATATACCTGCTGCTATTCCTACTTGTTCTGTCTTGCCACAGTCTACTACTGCTGCTATTTCTACTGGTTCTGTCTTGCCACAGCCTACAACTACTGCTCCAATTTCAGCTCCTTTCTCTGAAGCTTCTCCTTCTACAGTTCCTACTTCTTCTCCAACTTCTATTCCTATTTCTTCTCTTCATATTGACTTACCCTTGTTACCATCTGCTCCATCCTTCTCATTGAACTCTCACTCTATGCTCACAAGATCTAAATCTGCTTCTCTTCCTCATCTTGCTTATCTTTCTCATATTCCTACTGAGCCTACTTTCTATAAGGAAGCTGCTTTCTCTCCTGATTGGACTACAGCTATGAAAGAAGAATTTTAGGCTCTTCAATCCCAGTAGACCTGGTCTCTGGTTGATCTTCCTCCCTATAAAAATGTCATTGGTTGCAAGTGGGTATATAGACTAAAAAAGAACTCTGATGGTTCTATTGCTAGATACAATGCCCGGCTGGTTGCTAAAGGCTATCTACAAGAAGAAGGCCTAGACTATCAAGACACCTTCAGTCCTGTTGCCAAACAACCTACAATTCGCATTCTTCTCTGCCTTGCTCTGCATTTTGGTTGGTCCATCAAACAAATGGATGTCTCTAATGCTTTTCTCCATGGTGTTCTTCATGGTGAAGTATATGTGACTCAACCTCCCGGTTTTATTGTAGCTTCTCATCCTACTAAAGTCTGTACGTTGCATAAAGCACTATATGGTCTTAAACAGGCCCCTCGAGCATGGTTCTCCAATTTTTCTACTTTTCTCTCGTCTGAAGGTTTTCTTGCAAGCCATTGTGATTCCTCTCTGCTTGTCAAAAAGACTGCTTCTTCTATCACTATTCTCTTCATCTATGTAGATGACATTTTGCTCACTGGTAATGATCAATCTTACATTCATTCCTTGGTGACTGCTATGCATAAGGTTTTTTCTATGAAAGACTTGGGTCTTCTTCATTATTTCTTGGGTATCTCCATTCAATCCTCTGCCAATGGTTTCTTCTTACATCAAGCCAAGTATGCCACTGAGATTTTGGCCAAAGATGGTATGACAAATTGTAAGGCTGCTGCTTCTCCAATGCTTACCAAGTCACCTATTCTGCCCGCAGTAGATCTTCCCTTTGATCAACCTGCTTTGTATCGAAGTCTCGTTGGTGCACTTCAATATTTAACAATCACACGCCCAGATCTTGCTTTTGCTATGAACTCTACTTGTCAACACATGCATTCTCCTTTGGTTAGCCATTTTAGTGCTGTCAAAAGGTTGCTGAGGTTTCTCAAAGGCACTCTTGATTGTGGTCTCCAGTTTCAACCAGGTCCTCTTACTCTCAATGCCTTCTCCGATTCAGATTAGGCTGGCAATGCTCTGGATCGCAGATCTACCACTGGGTTTTGTGTTTTTCTTGGTCCCAACTTGATTTCTTGGTCTGCCAAGAAGCAACCCACGGTTTCTCGGTCTTCTACTGAGGCTGAATATGGAGCTCTTGCTCAAACTTCTGCTGAACTTAGCTAGCTTGGTATGCTTCTCAAAGACCTGTATGTTCCCTTTGTTCTACCTACCTTATGGTGCGACAATTTATCTGCTATTGCTTTGCCTAGTAATCCTGTATTTCATGCTCGTTCGAAACATATTGAAGTCGATTATCATTATGTTCGCGAGCGTGCGGTTTCTAACCAATTGATTGTCAAACACATTCCTACTTTTGATCTGCTTGCAGATATTCTTACTAAACCACTTTCTACCTCTCGGTTTCAATTTCTTCAAAAACCAGCTTCTGGCTCATTCTTCCCCTATCAGCTTGACGGAGGATGTTAAGACTACTGAGAATAATCAAGCTCAATCATCACAGCTCAAGTCACAAGACACCACAGCTTCCTCACAGCTCAAGCCACAGTACAGGGCTTTCTCTACTCAGGCTAGTTAGACAGTTAGATGAGTTGTTAGAACTCTAGTTAAAGTGTAACTATACTTAGTCAGTTAGTTAGTTAGTTAGATTTTTATCTTTATAAATACAGTGCAATTATCTGTTAATGGATTCATTGAATAAAAGAATCAAGTTCTTCTTTATGTGTATGGGTTAAAAAATTCAATGTCAGATGCTAACTCAGTCTCTAACTATAGAGACTGAGCTAATGAGAATAAGAAAGGCAGAGAGAGAGAGAGAGAGAGAGAGAGAGAGAGAAGAAGAAGAAGAAGAAGAAGAAGAAGGATGATGAAATAAAGGGGCCGATTTGCTCCTCTGACACATTATGGAATAGTGTTTAATATATGAGAGAGTAAGAAAGTAATGACGGGTGGTGGACTCACACCTTAACATCTCTACATTCACTAAACTAACAAATATTAACACACAAAATTAGGCTCTACTTTTATTACTTTTTGTCATATAACACAATTTTAACATTTTCATTTGGGATGCTCTAAGCCAACACTTTCTAACAACCCATTGCCTGTTTTATTGTACGTGAAATATTAATAATCATAAAAATACAAATCAAAAGTACTCATTCTCTACTTTTTTACATGATCAATTTATTTAAATTATTTTATTTTATAAATTATAAACAAAAATTACACCCAAAAATCTAACACAATTTTCTTTTTTTTTTTTTAAAAGTTAAAAAAAATTTAAATACATAAAATAAGTTGCACTCAACAACTCCAAAAAGCTTAAGTTGTAACTAGAAGTAGTACATAAGATAAGCCTGTCTAAATGAGCATCACTGCTACTACCAAGCCACCTCCACTACAACCTCCACTTCCACCACCACCTCCTTATCTACCCCCATTGCCACTCCACCACCACCATCACCACCACCACCATCATTATCATTCCACCACCACCAGCAGCAGTACCATTCAATTTCGAACTAGAGAGAATCTGTACTCTTTTTATCAGTATCAACGGTTGAGGATTAACACGGTGAGACTGATTCAACGATTTGTACATTGCAACAAGTAAATGCCTAGTTTGAAAGAATGAAAAGCTGATTTTATGACAAGTATGTGCCATGCCATGCCATCAAGGAGAGTTAATGGTGGGTGGGTTTGATCACCTACTCGATTTTAATGTCGAGGGTTGGTCATACCGAGTAATATGGATATGGATCTGTCGATATACCACTTTTATTTATTTATGGTACAGTCTCTTTCCAATCTGGAATTAGATTGGACCGTATGAAATTACAATGGACAATATTGTTGGACTGCAATGCGCCTAACTCTGGGATAATTTTGATGATCCAAACCGTGGTGTGTTAAATTTACCGAGTACATTATTCTTTAAAAAAAAAAAAAATCATGTTGATAGTCACTTAATTTGATTGCATTTGTTTCAGCGGAAATTATAATTTTAAAAATAAATTGCAGATACAAATACAATATGATCAAGTAACAAACGATGTCCGATTAACGTGATTTTTTTTAAGGTGATGTACTCAATGAGTTGTACAGATTCAATGATTTGGATTATTGAGATTGACTCAAAGTCAGGCCCACCGAGCAATGGTAGAGTGAGGATTTTGACTTAGAAGGCGCACTACTGAATTGAAATTTTAACAAAATTTCACAATTCAATTCAATTTAACTTAATTTTTATTTGATTGTAAAACTAAGAATTAGTGTGATGCAAAAGTTATATTTAAATATAAGCTCAAGTTAACCAATTAAATTATATAAAGATGCACACACAAAAAGAGATGCAAAGAGTGATAGAGAAGGAAATAAAAAGAAATGGTGAATAAATAATATATAGGGCTACTATATATCATTTATTTTTTTCACCATTTTGAATTTTTGAATTACATGGAAATATATTATTAATTGTCATTAATTGTGTCATAATTATTTGTAAGCAAATGAACTAATTAGGAGTATTTATATAAGGGTGATAGAAAATAGTGGCAAAAAATAAATGACATATAACATTTCTCTAAAAAATAGTGGTATAAAAATTGTATAATATTACGTCAAAGGATTAAATTGAAATAAAGTAGAATCATCCAATCCATTTTCGAAGTGGAGAGAAACTATTCCTTTTATTTATTTAATAAACTACCTCTTAAAGCAGAATCAAGGATTATTATAATTGCTATTTTTGGTGTTTGTTTGTTTGTTTTTTTGTAATTTATTTATTTATTTCTTCTTTAATAAACATTTTTTTAATTTTCAAAAATCTTTAATCTCTTAGGTTCTACTTAATTAGACGGATAGGAAAAGTAAACCAAAAAAGAAAAAAAAAAATAGATGGGATAATAAGAATTTTCACCTTTCTAATTTAACTCAAATTTCACTTTAGTCCCTATAATTTTAATTTTAACAATTTGGGTCTTACTCTTTAACTTTAGTTTTAATTTGGTTTTTCCATTTAAATTTTTGTTAATTTTGTCTACGTGTACACCTTTAAAAATTAAAAATTATCCCAAAATTATTAATTTTAACTTTCAATTTAGAAAGAAAAACCAAATTTAAACTTTAGAAAATTGACAATTATTCCAAAATTGTTAATTTAACCTCCAATTTAGATAGAGGGACCAAATTGAAACTAAATTTAAAGTTTAGTGATCAAATTATTTAAATTAAAACAATGGGAACTAAAATAAAATTTTAGTCAAACTACAGGGTGACAAGTGTAATTAACCCCAAAAAATTTTAAAAATTTGAAAAAAATAAATTAGAAAAAAAGAGGCCAAAAACAGTTGTTTTTTAGTCTATTTTTTTAACCTTTTTTTTATTATTATTCTTTGGATTTTTTTTCATTTTTTCTCTCTTAGTTTTAAATTCATCTACACAAGATAAAATCAATGGGTAAAATAAAAGTTTTTGACATAAATTTTTTTTTAAAAAGAATGAGAAGATCACTAAAGACCCAAAGAAAAAAAAATGGCTTTGTCAGGTGTATGCTAAAGCATCTAATCTTCTATACATTTCTATATAAAAGAAAGAGTCTTACTAACAAATGTTTGTTAGTGATACGAAAAAGATAAAATAAAATTAAAAAATATAAGGCACTTTTACTAAATTCAATATACTTTTTATTGGCTCTGTTTGGCATGAGCTACTTTTGCTAAATTAGTCAACAAAGACAAAACAAATTAGTTTAATCAATAAAATAAAATATCACTCAAATCATAATTTTTAACTTTTCACTATTTTTACACACTTTTTTGCCATGAATTAACAGGCTATTTGGCATGAGTTAACCTTTTAACTTTTCACAGTTTCTCAAACACCTTTTGGTCAATCCTAATATTAAACCGGGCTTAGTTTATCTTATGTTCACATTTCAAAATTTAAAAAAATAAATAAATAAATAAAATCCTTGAGGGGCCCGTGAGTCCCATCATAAATCACATTTTAATGATTTAAACAGTTCATTTTGTAAGGTCCTCAATATATATCATGTATGGAAAAAAAATTTAGTTTGATCCGATAATTGTAACTTTTCATTTAATCGTATTTATGTCTACAAAATATATGGTATATTTTTAAAAATATATTTGGCATTCACTTTTAGGAGACAAATATGATAAAATGAACAGATAACGATTATCGGATTGAATTAATTTTTTTCATAGATGATATAAATTGAAAGCCTTACAAAAATGAACTGTTCAAATTATTAAAATAAGGCCCGTGGTGAGCCCTACAAGCAACTCAAATTTTTAAAATGTAATTACAAATTAATAATAAAATTTATAAATATTTATAATTGCAATTACAAACTTTTCATTAATGTGTAAATATTTTTCAAATTTTCACTAGGGTGTAATTACCGCCAAATTATTTTACCAAAAATAAAAAATAATGAATCAGAAAGCTGTAAGCTGTAAGCAGTTTTGGACTCCCTATGCGGTAAATGAGAATCCCGTAATACTCATGACCTTGGTCATTTTTTTATTTGTAGATTATCTAATAAATTTGAGTCATCATATCTCAATTTATGGCTACTTTTATTAATTAATTGTGAGATCATATCTCAATTTATGATTACTTTTATTAATTAATTATGAGATCATGGTACAAGTGATAATTTGTGGATGGCCAAAATTATAATTATATTGATTGAATTTGAAGGGCCGAATCATAGCGTGAGCCTAACCGCGAACAACAAAGTGCTTTGAATATCGCAATAGAATTAGTAAAATGTTTCGAATGGACCAAGGCACGACAATATGAGCAATAAAGTGCTTCGAATATCTTAATAGTACCAACAATGGTACTTCGAACGAGTCAATAGCATAAGAAAACCATATTCTAAAGGAGCTCGAGACATGCTTCATAAGCCTATGAAGTTTTAAAGATATTTTAAGGCCATATAAAAAGACTGAAACTACTAAAAGATGTGACTCCAATACTAGAAGCCACTGATATTGACATTGATTAGGATATGCCCGAATGCTATTGATATCAATCAGTGTTCTCAATGTTTATCATAGCACTGCTAAACAATATTTCTTGCTATTAAAAAGCTCTTTTTGTTGAACTATATACACAAATTTAACATCTGCTTTGAAGAAAATTGTGTCCTCCATATGCTTTCATTGCTTTGGAATTTATGGAAAACATGTTCATGCTCCATGATGATCCTCCATCTCCTCCATTTGCTCCATGATATTCCACTTTTCCATCATCTTTTCCACACGTGTTTCATACTTTTTCATAACTTCTGTCAACTTTCAAGTGTGTAGGAGTATGTCATGTGTCCTACTTACATTAATAATAATAAAAATAATATGGTACCAACAATCTCATATGTAAATTTTTTTATTGTCTAATTAATTTAGAAGGATCTTGCTAGCCATCACCCTAAGAATATAATTCGAACATTAAAAATATAGTTTGAATTGATAACCACTATTATAAAGGCGTTGGTTAAAAATATAATCTTATCACATATATTTCATTCATGTCACTTCATCTGTAAATATATATATATATATTTAAATTATTATCAAAATCAATGATCCAAACACAATCTAAATACATCAATTATAAGGTTAGTTATTTAGTCATTGGCATTATTTATGTGATATTTTAAAGTGGAAAATGCTAGCCTTCGCCTCTAGGGTTGCTTAAGATTGAAAATTTGATAAAAAAATATATAAAATATGTGAAAAGTATATTATTTTATGGGAAAGATTTATGAGAGATTTGAGGAGGGATTTGGAAAGGAAAATGGAAAAGGTAAGTGAAATATAAAAAAAAATATACCTACATTTCACATAGTTTTACATACTTTTTCCCTTTCCCTTTCCCTTTCCCTTTCCAAATCCTTTTCCAAATCCCACAATCAAACACTGCGTTAATAAACATATAACCAAGAAAAACCGTCATATTGGTAGATTCAAATTATATTTTTCATAGTCAAATTATATTCAAATTATAGTGTTAATCCATTGATTCAAATACAATTTGAGTGTACCAGTTGCAGAGTCAGACAGACTCTCATTGTGTAGTTATGGAGAGAGAGAGAGAGAGAGAGCAGTGAGTGGGTCCCATCATCATCACCACGCACATGAATGAAGAAGAAACTTTGTTGCAGTAAATGAATAACAAGCTGTCTTTGCCGACCTTCACATTGACCTCTTGAGTCCCATACCATCCCATATGAGCTATTGACTAGCTTGCAATTATTGTGACATATTTTGAATCTGGTATTTTCGGCCGCAACATTTTTGAAGTTTTAACAAATATATAAAAGGAAAAACAAAAGTTAAATAAACAAAGTCCATTTGCGCTTGGGGTCATACAACTTTTTTTTTTTTTTTGATCGGCAAAAGGAAATAAATTTTATTGATGAAAAAAATGCAATACACATGAAAAACATCAAAAAACAAGGCAAGAGCAAAAGCTCAAGTTGGTGAGAGACCAACATAAAAACACCAAACTAAACAACCAATCAAATAACCACCTCACCAAGTTTCAAGAAAAAACTGGGCAAAAAAACCCCCCAATCACACTACCAAAATAACCACCCAAGGGTACATAGTTCACACAGCAATATCAGCAGCAGCAAAATGAACAATGATATACTCCTCTTCGTCTACTCTGTCATTGCTAGCATGGAGCAACCATCACCTAATCAGCCTCAATTTTCAAACAACATCAGATGGACCACTGTTTTACCCTCCTCTACCAAGCCACCCACCCAAAGAAATTGTGATTTAGGGGTGTGTAGCCCACCAGCAACCATTCTAAGACAGCAAACACCAAGCATACAGCAGCTCCCATATCTATCAAGACCACTCCCAGCAATCTCCACCGTAACTTATAATCAATACACCAACATGCACTGAATAATTAAACCCATGAGATCAACAAACACAACAGACAACTACCTCTACTTCCAATACACCTTATCAGGGAAGTAATACAAAAAGTCCCCTACCATACCCTTCCAAGTCTGCAACTACCCACATCTGCAACTAATACCAACCCCATTAATATCTAATCTGTTGCAGATTGGACATAAAGTCCTGAACTGTATATAGACACTCCTTTGTGTTAGCTTTAACCCAGAAAATAATTCTTAATTTAATCAAATCACAACATTCGCCCAATATAACTTGCTTTCCATTAAACACAATATCATTTCTGTACCTCCATGTTGACCACATAATTGCCAAAGGCATTACTCTCCAAATTTTAAGCTTAAGCTTTCTCCACTTGAACCCACTCCACCAGTGAAGAAGTCCATCCACAGAATCTGGAACAACCCACTGCAGCCCCCACCAATTCAACAGTTCAGACCAAATTTGCCATACAAAAGGGCACCAGAGCATCACATGAGTCACTGATTCCACGTGGGATCTACAGAACACACAATTGACCGAAGCATTATGGTCCAATACGCCAATTCTGTGAAGGAAAACAGAAGTCTTTAACTTCCCTTTCCAAGCCAACCAGCTTAGGAATTGAACTTTCGGAGGAGACACATTAAACCAAAGCATCTTAGATACCCTATCAGCACCCGAAGATAATAACAGATTATAAAAAGATGAGGTGGTAAATTTACCTGATGAAGATGCCAACCACTTCCATTGATCTTCCCTATGAGAGGTGCAAACCAGAAACTGGTTCAACAAAGTGTAAAGCCTACCCAAGTCCTCTGCTTCCCAAGCTAATAAATTTCTGCGGAACGTAAGATTCCAACCAGACGAGCTGCCTTTTCTTTCAACCAAATGCTTCAACGAGATCTCCTTCTCACTGGACAAACTGAAAAGTCTGGGATAGCTAAGCTTTACACATTGGTTTCCAATCCAACGGTCAGCCCAAAAACTCACTCGAGACCCATCCCCAACCACAAGCTGAGTGTTCTCCATGAACCGGGCTAGAAGATTAGGATTTGACTGTGAAATACTCAGAATACTCCCCCATATTGTAGAGAGATGAACAGAGTCATTAAACGCAGGCATCCACCTCCCACCAATTGGCTTATATCTACTACAAATAACTTTCTTCCAGAGGGCACTATCCTCAACCCCAAACCTCCACCACCACTTAGCCAATAAACAGCCATTCACATCTTGAATTTTCCTAATCCCAAGTCCACCATGATCTTTGGGTTTGGTCACCTCATCCCATTTTACCAAATGAATCTTCTTTCTCAAATCTGAACCACCCCATAAAAATGATGCTTGCAAGCCTTCAACAGTTTTTGCCACGGACCTGGGCATTTTAAAAATAGAAAGGTAATAAGTGGGAAGACAAGATAAGACGGATTTAATGAGAGTTAATCTCCCCCCAAATGATAGTAACTTTCTTTTCCATGATGCCAATTTTTCCTTAACTTTATCAATGGCTGGTCTCCAAGTTTTTCTCAATCTTGGGTTTGCACCAAGAGGTAAACCAAGGTATGTGAAAGGCAGGTTTTTACTTTTACAACGAAGTCTGCTAGCAAACTCCTCTACCAACTGAGCAGACACACCAACTCCACTCACAAGACTTTTAGAGAAGTTAATCTTCAACCCAGAGACTAACTGGAAACATCTCAAGATTCTTTTTACTGTCACAACTTCCTCCCAATCTGCTTCACAAAAGATTATTGTATCATCAGCGAATTGGAGATGTGATATAGATGCCATTGAATCACCATGACCTAAAGCAGCCCCTTTTATAATACCGGCAGACTTCGCCCTCTGCAACAAAACATTCAACCCTTCCACAACTATATTAAATAGGAAAGGAGACAATGGGTCTCCTTGCCTGAGACCTTTTCCAGGACTAAATTCAGCCGTTGGGGAGCCATTCACTAGAACTGAAATTCTGGATGAATACAAGCACTCTTTTATCCAATTTCTCCACTTAACCCCAAACCCAAACACACTCAACATAGACAGAAGGTACTCCCAATTAACTGAATCGTACGCTTTTTCAAAATCAAGCTTAAGGATCAGACCTTTCACCCTATTCTTTTTCCACCAGTCCACAACTTCGTTTGCAATTAAAACCCCATCCATAATGTTTCTACCCCAAGGAAGGCAGATTGAACCTCCCCTATTACTCTAGGAACCACAACCCTCAACCTATTAGTTAAAACTTTAGCAAGAATTTTATACAAAGACCCAATCAAACTAATGGGTCTGTAATCAGAAATGGTAATTGGGCCATCAACTTTTGGAATTAGAATAATGAATGAGCTGTTTACCCCACCAGCTAACTTTCCATTGTCAAAAAACTCCCTAAAGAATCGTAGTACATCAGCCTTAAATATCTTCCAACATTTCTGAAAACATACCAGATTAATCCCATCTGGCCCAGGGGCTTTATTGCCATCACTGCTTCTAACGGCCTCCCAAACTTCTTCTTCAGAAAACATAGCTTCAAGACCTTGGACTGACCCATCATAACCAATAGTATTAAACTGCCCAATCAATTTTGGTCTTACCTTCCAATCTTCAGAGAACATCCTTATAAAATGCAGGAGTATTTCATGCTTCACTCTGTTTGGCTCTTCATGTAGTTCCCCTCCCACTGAAATTGAATTTAACAAGTTCCTGTTTTGCCTCTTAGATGCCATTATATGAAAAAATCTTGTATTCTTATCCCCCTTCATGCACCAGTCCAGCCTGGATTTCTGAAGCCAAATCCATTCCATCTTCTTATTTAAATCCCACACCTCCTTCCTAAGGTCACGTCTGCACCGAACTTCAGAATCATCCAAATCTCTGGATTCTGCCAGCAAATCAAGACTATGGAGCTTCTCTTCAGCTGATTTCAAAGAAAGATTGACATTTCCAAAAACCTCAGCATTCCATTTTTTCAAAGTCAATCTAAGGTTCCTAATTTTTGCCTGGATCACAAACCCAGCCCAACCTGACACCTCAAGCTCCTCCCAAGACTTCTTCACCACTGATTGGAACTGATGATGCAAAGTCCATGCATTCAAGAAGCGGAAAGGTCTTGGACCCCAGTCCCTACCATCCTCCATTAGAAGGAGTGGACTGTGATCAGATACTCCTCTAGGTAGGCCCCATAAACAGAAATGAAATTTTTCCAGCCACTCTACGGATAACAGAAACCTATCAATTCTACTCCACCTACCCCTATCACTTGAATTACTCCATGTAAACTGCCTGCCTTGCATGGGAAGATCAGAGAGCTCCAAGCCTTCAATAAATTCATTAAAAGCCTTCATACCTCTATCCACCCTTAGACACCCTTTCCTTTCTCCTATAGACCTAATCTCATTGAAATCCCCCCCTATACACCATGGACCACTAAACTCTGATTTAAGATTGGACAAGGCCCTCCAAACATGATTCCTTCTATCCACATCATTAGGAGCATAGACATTAATCAAAACACAATTGAAATCAGGTGCTATCGTACCTGATAGAAGGATGAAACTTCTTGAGCAGCAACACTTGGACAATGAGAACAAAGAAGACTTCCAAATACACAGAATTCCACCCGCCATTCTTGATGCATCAACTGACATAAAGTCCATATCATCGATTGGCCAGAGAGATTGTACTAACTCCACTGAAATTTCAGATTTCTTTGTTTCTTGCAAAAATACCATATCAATGTTCCTTTCTCTAAGAAGATTTTTAATCTTCCTTCTTTTGATAGACCTCCCAAGACCCCTTACATTCCATGTTAAGAGCTTCATTAAAAGACAATAAACCACTCCCCAGCCTCCATATGATGCCACCTAAATCAGTGCGTCACCAACCCGATTAGCCGCTTTCCTCGCATCATCTTCCTCCATACTCACAATTCTTCTCACGGATTCCTCTTCATTCCCATCAAAATTAATTCCCAACACCTTCCCCACATTAATTGTGTCCCTTGCCTCTGCCATGAGTTGATCATCACTATGAGAACTTTGGCCTACTGATTTTGAGCGCGAAAATACTGAAGCAGCCACTCTGAACACTGGACCTTTGACCCAAGACTTCATAAGTGGTAGACTTCCTTTCTGAATCCCTCGATTCTCAAGCCAACCATTCCTTCCTTTCCTCACTGCAACTCCTACTCCTTTCCGAGCAGCTATGGCTTTCTTTTTATCTAAAATAATCTTAGAATGAATCTGATTCCTCCCCTCCACTGCAGGCTCTGAATTGGGCATCTCATTCAATTGATCCTTCTGGGCCTCCTCCAGAACAACCTGGATATTGATACCTGGTCTTTTTATTTCCGTCCCACTAATGCTTTTCACGAACCCAGGCGTGAACACCCCTTCCTCTTCACCTGCACAGCCCTCATAGCACCTCTGATTAAAAGTTGAGTTGCCAGCCACCATATTAACTGCATCTACCCCAACCTGATTTGTGTTCCCCATATCTCTACTCATGGTTTCCACCACCAAAGATGGATTTGAATCGTTTCTCGTCCCTACCACGTCATTGATCCCACAGTCTCCTTCCTGAGGCCTTTGTTTAGTTGCCACCTCATCCCCATTTGCCACATCATTCTGGATGGTATCATCCACCTCAGCATCATCTTCCTTCAAGCTATCACCATCATCCTCTACCTGCTTCTCGCCCATGTTGGAACTGATACAGTCATGCATATTACACATACAGACCTCCTGTACCACCTTCGTGATCACTATTTGCTCCTCGCAAACTCTAACTGGGTAACTTTTATCTTTGCACTTTACCAGAATAACTGAATTAATGGAGTCCATACATTTAGTAGTAATACGAATTCTACCACAATTAAAAGATAGTTGATTAGAAGTGGCCTCGTCAATCTCGATGACCTCCCCCCATAACCCGCCAATCTTCATAAACGTATCATTATTCCATAGATTGAGTGGGACACCATAGCAGCTTAGCCATACCCCCCGCTCATGTTCAATAAACCCATTCTGCTCCCATCGAGACACAGACTCACACCAGTCCTTGAAGCACTCAGTTAGCAAAGCTTGATTCTCCTTAAGATGATCAGATGATTGAAAAGAGACTACTGCCATTCTACCCCCACCTTTCCTTACTACAATTTCCTTCAAACCTTTTTCAGTAACTAATCTTTGAAACTCAGGAAAATCTTGAAAGCGTTTCAGCTTTACAACAAGGCTATCATAAATCCAGCCATTCCCTACTTCCTTAGCATAGACGACCTGCTCCACTCTACCCCTGTCGGGACCATCACATAAAGCTTCAGCATATGACTTTTGCCCAAACGACCTGTGAACGGGCAACCAGCCTGAAGTATTTGTGACCCGTTCCTTGGGGTCATACAACTTGACAACTACCATGCAGTAACGGACGGAGAAATTTGATAAAGAGGAGACCCAATTATAAAATTATTTCATTATTTTATCACATTTTCACAAAAATTATGTTTGTATGTTTGTATTAAAATATTTACTGTTACGGGCATAAATTTTGAACATTGCCATTAATTTTTTGGAACTAAAAAGTACTGAAACAAGATTATAAAGTATTTTTACATATTACACAAAATAAAAAGATCAAAAAATAATAGCATATAAATACTTTTTCCACATTGATCATAATTATATTGACTCGTATCTAACATTAGTTACATTCATAACTAAAAATCATTTTGATCAAAGTCAAAACCACCACAATGAGTCATATCAAATATCATTCTGAAACATAATTAAGCATCATAATAAGATGTAATTATTTTTTTTATTTAATAATATATTAGCTCCGCCACTATAACGGTTCACAACCAAATACTACAATAATTCATAATTAACATCAATTTAGACTGTAATTAATATATAATATATATCATGTGTATTATATAAGAAACAAAAGAAACATAAGCAATCAATTGACTTGGAAGAATAATATGCACACAAAATACCAATAATTTAATTTAACAAATTAATTTAAAATTACTTACAATTGTTTACTGGAAGTAACTGCAAGGAGTTGCTTCAAAATACATTAAATAGATTACAAGGTTGAATATCAGAGAAAGGTAGAGAAGAAATACTGGTTTTGCTCTCGGTTCTAACTCTGATTTACAATTGACTAGAATGGCTAATTTATAAGCAAGAAAATAATTATACAGCTTGTGACTTGAAAGGAGCTGATGAGGCACATGGGTGCTGTCGGCTGCTTTCGACTGATTGACTAAAGTTGATTGACTAATTGCTGCTTTTGACTGTTGTTGAGTTGTCTTGATTGGTAAAGTTTACTATTCATTGCTTTCAGTGGCATGTGACTGAGGGGAATCAATATATATACAAAATAGCAGCTTTTCTCAAAAGTAGAGTAGTGAATGAAGCTATTATGTATATATATCAAATCCAATGTTGACTGGTTGAGCAAACTATTGACTATGAGCTATGCATATGGGCCCTGAGCATCTTGGAAGTGGGCCGCATATGGGTCATAGTTGGTTGATTGCGCAGTTGAATTGGATGAGCTGGATGAACTGGATTGTTTGGCCGGTTCAGGAGACTCATCATCAGAAGGTTCATCTTTTAATTGGGCATGGGCCTGATCCATCAGGAGACCGGCCATCTGGAGCAGTTGATCACTGGATGATCCAGGTTTGACCTTGGACTTTGACTGAGCTGACTTAGATTTATCAGATTTGGGCTTTGACTTGCTTGACTGATCCATCTTGGATTTAGATGACTTGGGCTTGGAAGAGCTAGATGGTGGATCACTAGGGCTTCCAAAATTGACTGGAGGAAGTGGGCTTCCTTGAGTGACTGAAGAAGTTGGGTTCTGCTGAGCTTTAACTATTGCAGGAGTTGGAGCATGAACATTGACTGGAAACTCAAGTTGAACTTTTTCAATAATGCGGGGCACTTTGAAGTTATCCCACCATTTAACAAAATGTTGACAGGTGACTATGGGATTGAATGCTATTATTTTCAATCCCATATTGCCATTTAAATATCCAGGAAACTTTGTATTTGGACATAAAAATGAGCAACCATGGAAATTGCTGTTGATGTTGACTACGTTTGTAAACAGTTGAAAAGTAGTTGACTTGTTCCATCAGAGAGGGTGGAATGATCTCAGGAATTGCACCATGAAGAGACCACCATCTAAGGAACCATGTAGAAATGACTGATTTGAATTGGTGATCAAACTGAAAGAACCAGGAGTGACTATATGACTTATTTTGATACAAAAGGACTTCAAACCAAACATCCATATAGTCATAATAACTATATTGGATGGAGTGACCAGGTAAATCTCGAAGAAAGAAAGGAGTTCCCCATTCATCGAGAGATACAATATTGTGAATATAAAGTGAATGGTAAACAATTTTAAGATGGTTGACTTTATCACGAATTGGTTTAATAAGAATTGACTTGTGGTGAAACAGGATATCCTTATAAAAAGAAATTGACTTATCAGGATGGAGTGGAACAAAATGCCATCTTGGAGGAAAGTATTTCTAGGTTAAATCAAGAACATTATGGATGTTCTTATGAACAGGTTCTTTGAAGAATAGGTTGACTGAATAAAATTGAACATAATTAGATTTAGCAGTGGTGGCTGGATTGGGTGGATATAGAGTAAGTGTTTGACTAGAAGAAGCAAAAGGGTCTGAAGCAAGAAAGAAGTATAACTAGGTTTAGGAATGTTACCAAGAACTTGGTAACGGTTGACCATTTCAATAGGAGGAACACATAAAGGTTGACTAGATGAAATGAAGGCTTTGGAAGGAGGCCTTGGGTGAGACATCTGTGGAAATAAGGTTAAACAAAGATTAGCATCCACTGAGGATATCTGTAGACGTCCTCGAACGTCCCAGGAGAAATCCCGTTTTGTTCATTGGGGCTTACTACAGTTCGGACTCGATGTCACGGTTCTGAATCTAATCTCGCAAAGTGCAATGCAAGATCGATAAATCACCAAAGAGTCCAAATTCAGCAAATCGTTTTGAAAAACTAATTTGTAGAAAGAAGTGCCAAACATGAACTGCTTTGTCAGCTACAGAGTCGCCACCTAAATATTTTGTTTTGGGGGAATTTAGGAAACCTTGACTCGTGCCTAAGGCCACGTGTTCGTCATCACCAAAGTTGCCTCGTCTCAGGAAGTTGGGTACGATTGGGGAAGGTCATTTCATGAGCACCCCCGCTCGCCCGATCAAAGATCGGCCACTACTAAGCATGACATCGAGTTTTTGAAAACACATGTGCTCTTATTCCGGTTTATTAGCCTAGAATTACTATGTGATGCGCGCAACATACAAGTATAGACTGGATCGCTTGAGTTGGAACAAAGCATCGCATATCCGTTTATTTTGAAAATGGATTGAAGTTTGCTACTCGCAAGTAGGCTAAAACACGAGTTTCGACGAATTATTCCGACTCAAGCAACCCAACCTTCACCCACAGGTATTCAGGCAGTTATATCACATAAGCACATAGCCTCATGGTAAGCATGCTATCATGGCAATCATTCACACACATGCAAGGATGCTAAAGCATAAACACTTACTGAGTACTCTGAGCCAAAGAAAGAAGCTAATTAGAAATCATGCATGAATCCTAACTATGCTAAGAATGCCTAATGCAACACATGCAAAAATGCAACTACAATAGGCTCAGTTATTCTAAGATGGCATATGAGATGCAACAATCGATACATGTATTCAACTTGGAATTGAAATACAATGTAGTTAGCATGATGCGCCAAGCCTGGTGCATGCAATACAGATGAATGAATGCAAACATGCGAACATATAGATGCTAATTGAAACATGCCCTAAAACTAACCATCATAAGCTGGTAAATAAAAGGGAGAAAGACGTGGGGTTAGAAGACATGCATCACACATACGCACACTTATTACAAAGTTCGCCTTCTCGCGAAGGGTCCGAATAAATAATACAGACCGAATAATTAATCAACTACCCTAGCTAATTAAATATTACAAAGCCCTTAATTAATTAACAAATTAATCACAAAACAATCTAAGTATGAAATTAAAGAGGCCGCCACAGCTTCGCCTCGAAATGATTGGATGATGCATGCTCGATTCGCCTCGCTCGGAAATCCGTTGCCATGCCAACTGTTGCCTCTGTTTGCACTGCTTCATGCCCCTGAAAGCTGCGCAAGTCCCAAGGCTACTTCTGAACCACTCCCTGAGCACTGTGGGAGGTCACCGGCCAGGAGACAGGACTACCGGCCATGGGAGGATGGTAATCGACCAAAGATGGGGCCATCGGCTGGATTTTGGTAGTCGGCCGGCACTGAAAGCGGCCGACCGGCTATTTATTCCTGCAGAACACTGGTTTTGCTGCAGCAGAGGACAAACAGTGCATGGCAAGGCATTTACAAGACAATGTATGCACAACCACCCTCCCTATTATACTAAGAACTCAAGGGAGTATGGCTCTCGACCCTCGGGCCACCAATCACGCATTTCGATGCACAGTGGCCAAAGATGTCAAGTGCACAAATCAATATAAATGAATGCAACAAAACAAATAAATGCTACACACTCTATCATGCTGAATCAAGAGTGTCGGCGACCGAGAATTGAGGTACATTTCGTCACTTCAAGTACGAACGTCTCTCATTCCTCATGTTTGGTTTGACACCCCAAACCAAACATAATGCAATGTGTGTATGCCATATACAATGCGAAGCATGTAACCAATGCAATGCAACATGGGAATGTAAGGCAATGTAACATGAGTATGTCAAAATACAATGTGATACAACCTAACATGCAAACATCATGGCAATGTAACAAGTATGCAATACTACAATGCAACCTAGATATGGAAATACACAAAGTCATAGGCATGCAACAATGATACCAACCACAAGGATGCGACAGCATGCAATGTGGTAAGCCTACAACAATGCATAAATGCATGATCCATGGACTTACACTAAGGATGGATAGGTCTCAGCTGTGTCCAAAACAGTGGCCAAAGTGTCAAGAAATGATGAACAAAACACACCCAAACGTGCACATGTGAAGGTCCAACACTTAGGCATGAGAAGAGTCGACTCTCAAGCACATTAAGAAGAGACAAATATGGACAAATCATAAGTATGACAAGCTCTGAAAATGTGTAAAGGATGATGCCAAATCAACCAAACCATGCAAGTAAGGCATGCAACAAAGCCCAAAACTCAAGGCTAACAAAGGGGTTCAAACCATGGCCATATCAACCCAGCCCCAAAGAGCCAAGATGAGTTAAAACAGTCCCGGGGCAGACCAAAATAAGGCTAAAACATGCACGGAACAAGGCCAAAAACATGCTAAGAAAAGGGCGCAAAACAAAGGGCATTCAAGGCCACAAAGAGAGCACTCCACTACAACTACCTCAACCACACATGGTATGGATTATTCAAAGAAAAACAGAGCTATAATATGTCAAAAGGAGCCCTAAAACCCACTGATATGGCAGCCCTAGGACTTAAACAAAGAGGCATGCACAACGACCTATTTTAAGGCACAAAAGAACAACTCTTCAAAGCATTGAAAGGATGGTAGATGCAAGCATACAAGGATGGAGCATGGACTGAAATAGCATGATAAGTGATTCCAAATCACTGAAATATCCAAATAAAGCATGCTCATGACTTACACACTCAAAGCTAACAAGCTATGATGCATGGTGGCTATACAAAATATGGTAAACATAACTGAATCAACATCAAACGGAACTTAAACATGTCACAACGTGGCTAAAAGCTTCATGAAGTCAAGCTAAAACATGCAAGCATGATGGTCTAAATGTATGGTACATGTTATGACAATAGAGAGGATTACAAAGCAAGTGCATGATGCATACAATAGGCCGTTGAACCAACATGAAACAGAGGTCTAACATGATAAACTAACACCAAATACCCTCTGAAATAGAGCCTAATAAAGCTATGCAAACATGCTACCTTTATGAGCCCTAAATGCAAGAAAATGAGTTATAAGGGGAGAGGGGTGTCCCTCCCCTATACAAGACCTTAAAACCACTTCTCCATCACTGAAAATCCTCTAGATTTCAGTGGTGAGAAGGTCAATACACGAAGGGTTCCAAAGCCTACAGAGAAAGGCACAAAAGGGGGTCAAACAAGGCTTAAGAGGGGGTAGACAACCCCCAACACCAAAATGACCTTAAACAACTATAACAAGCATGAAAATACAGAACTTTTATCAGTTATACACTAAGCTCGAAACAATATGCAAATAGGTCTAAAACCTTATGCAAAAATGGAGAATAAAAGCGTAAGTTCTCACCCTTGAAGAACACTTCAAGAACACCAACTCTAGCACCTCCTTTTGATCAAAACTAACTCAAAAACTCTGAAATCAAACCCTCAACACCTCAGTAACCAAAGTATAGTGTAACACTAGGTGCCTTAGTACAAAAATAGGAACAAAAACACACTTTTGAACACTATTACACACACAACTAGAGAGAGGGAGAGATATAGAGAGAGTGATATATATCTTCAATATTAGATCAATCAACCTCTGGAAAAGGAGGGGAGGCCCTCCTTTTATAGAAAAACCAATTTGCAAAGCTTCCAAGAGAAGCTAAACAAGGATGAAATCCCTCCATACACGTGTATGGAGGGCAGAGTCTGTGCTCACCAGCTGGCACAGCTGGCATGCACAATGCCTGAAAAAGGCAAAGAAAAGGTCTCGGCTAGAAAAGGTGGCCGATCGACAAAATCAATGGCCGGCCAACCAACTATAGTGCCGATTGGCCAAAAATATTGGCCGGTAGCAATAAAACATGGCCGGTGACCTTAGACCATGGCCGGTGGGTTGAGGAAATAGCAAACAAGCCACCCTCTTCCCTCAAAATAGAAACACAAATGCTTGGCACACAACCAAGCACAAAACAGTCAAGTTGAGAGGTCTTGAGGCGAGGCGCGCGGCCGAGACCTCCGAGAACTCAAAACGAACACGAACATGGATGATCACCGAGTGTTCAAACGGTGACGTCCAAGTCTTGAGGACGGTCAAAAATGGGGTGTCTACAATATCCAATTTACTTTGATGATAATCTAAACAGTTGTAATAATGAGCAAGTAAATGGCGACGGCTTTGAATCTGATGGAATTGAATGTATTAAGCACATTGAGTAGTCTTTTTGGTTAATTTGAGGTTAGCAATTCGGTAAGCAGTTCGGTGAATAATGTTTCTATAAAAAGTGACTTTTGATTTATGGTAAGAGATAAAAGAAGTGGCCATCCCTATCCTTCCTGTAAAAATTCTCGGGTAAGGGAATCAGGAATAGAATTTTGACTACCAGGGATATATTCAATATCAAAATCAAAAATACTTAAAATAGATTGTCATCGAGCAAAAATTTATTTACAAGCAATATTTTGAACATCTTTTTCCAAAACATATTAAGCACTTTTGCAATCAACACGGAGTAAAAATCTTTGATTTAAAATGTAATCTTGAAATTTACTAATACATAAAATAAGAGATAAAATTTATTTTTTAATAGTACTATAATTTTGCTGTGTTTTATTCCAAACACCAGAATGGAAACGAACAATTTGTTCAGATGACTTGGGGGTAATCTTTTGAAGGAGAATACCACTATAACCAATATCAGAAGTATCAGTTTGAATAATTTTGAATGAGTCTTCAGTAGGAATACCAAGACAAGGCAAAGTCTTGACATATTTTTTGACTTGTTGAACAATGGAAGTGTGAACAGAAGACCATGGAGGAGGATTATCTTTCAACCGATCAAAAAGTGGTTGACAAGTTTTCCTAAGGTCTTTGTAGAAGTCAGCAATGTAATTGAGTGATCCAAAGAATCGTTGTAACTGAGTTTTATCAAGAATTTCATCAGGGAATTTAGAAGCAAATTCTATTGACCGACTAATAGGAAGAATAGTACTCTGGTAAATATCATAACCAAGAAATCTAACTTTGGTTTGGAATAGTTTAATTTTAGGAGCAGAAATGACTAGACCATTATGTTTAATAATTTGGAAGAAGGCATGGAGATGTTTCCAGTGTTCTTCTAATGACTTAGAAAAGATAAGGATGTCATCAATGTAGACTATAGAGAAATGACTAAAAGGGTTAAATATTTCATTCATGATATTCTGAAATTCACTAGGAGCATTTTTAATCCAAAGGGCATTTTTTAATGACCAAAGGGTGTAGTGAAAGTAGTTTTACTTCTATCTTTAAGATGAATTTGGATTTACCAAAATCCACTTTTGAAATGAAATTTACTAAAAATGACGGCTTGACTAAGTCTTTTAATTAAATCTTTTTTGTTGGGGATTGGATATCTTATACATTCTAAAACTTTATTTAATGGTTTGTAATTAATGACCAGGCAAGGGACACCACGCTCTAATTTAGCATTTTTATTGACATAAAAAACAGGACAAGACCAAGGTGTTAAAGGTTTAAACAAATTAAAACTTCAGCCAAAAAAAAAAAAAAAAAAAGTTTAGAACTTCCGCCAATGCCACCATCAAAAGAAAGCAAAGAAAGACCTCGTTTGTTCATCCCCATGCAATAAAAAGATATTCGGATGCAGGATCACTGTGGTCACTATCACTATTGTGCAAGCTTGTTGCGCTATAACGAGTCCAGATCATCTGTCGTCTTTTCCTGTGGCTCGCCAAAACGACGTCATTTTGTTTTGTGTGTGTGTGTTTTTTTTTTTTCCTTCTTACTTTGTTTTTCAGCTCCTTTGCGTTTTTGAACCCTAGCCTCTTTGAAAGAGATGAACAGAGAGGCGACAAATGGAGAGGGCTACGCAGGCGACGTGGTTTTCCAACGAGGCGGCGGAGGCGAGGCAAGGCAAGGCGAGGCGAGGAGAAGTGAGGGGAGGCGGTGTAGACACCCCATTTTTGACCGACCTTAAGACTCAGACGTCACCGATTGAGCGCTTGGTGATGTTGCATGTTGTGCTCGTCCAGAAGTTTCAGAGTCGCGGCTGCGAGCCTTGCCTCCGGACTCCCGGGCTTTTCTGTACTCTGCCTCGGTTTGCGAACCAGGCTCGGTTTTCTCTGTTTTTCTTCCCAAAGGGAGGGAGAGGTCTCGTAGACCATCTCTCGGTGGCCGTGGGCTACATTTCGTGGTCATAGGCTATTCTGCCCATTTCGGAGCCCGGCTCCCGGTTTTCGGAGCCGTCAAGCCGTGTGCCTCGGTTCGGGACCGCCTAACTATCTCCGTTTCCTCCGGTTTTTGGCATGCATCTTATTTACTCCCTTTCAAGGGACACTGTGGTCTGAGAGACCCACTTCGTTGTCGAACAATGCTCCCGGTGCTTAACAGTCAGTTTTCGGGGCCTCGGACTGCGCGTCTCGGCCCCCGAACCTTTATTTTGCATCGGTTTTCGTTCATTTTTGGCAGGTACCTCTGTTTCATCACCAGGAAGGTCGTAGAAGGGTGGGAGGCCAGTAATTGTTCCAGCAACCAGTTATATTCCATCATCGCCCCCCGACGCTCGTTTTTCTCACTTCCAAGCCAATGTTGACCACCCTAGGGTCACTTTCTTCAACTCTAACCCCCATATTTGTGTTGTAGACACCTGGGAGGACACAAATATCACATGGCCGGCCAGTAATTGTCATTGACCCTTTTGAACCCTCCTAAAAATGGCCTATTCTCTCTCCTGTTTTACAGTTGCCAGTTTTGAACCACAGGGTTGTGTTAAGGGCACCTGGGAGGACACCTTTCTGTGATGGTCGGCCAGAAATTCAACTTGACCATTTTGACCCTTGGCCGGCCGACCATGGGAGATGGCCGGCTGGCCACCTGCAGCCCCAATACCTGGCTGGCCTTGATCCTTACAGGGAGTACATTACAGTTGTGCATCTTTTTTCCCTCCAAAACTTGTATCCGGAGGGAACTTTTTTGGAGGGAAACTTGGTGCATTTTTCCTCCATTTTTTCCCTCCTTTTCTCCCCCTCTCTTGGCCATATAACCAGCCTCCCAGGTTTGGTTTAGAGGTTACAAAAATTGGCTAAGAGCTTTGCATACATATCTCCCTCCATCTCTCTCTTTATCCCTCAAAACATCCAAGTTCTACACCCCTTTCTTCATCACCACCTAGCACCACCACCACTACTTCCATTCCAGCAGCTTGGAGCTGTTCTCAGAGGCTAGGAGGCACCATTTTTCAGTCCAAGAGGCAGCCAAGACTTGGTCTTCAAGGGTACGTTCTATTTCCCTCCTTTTGGCCCTTATTTTGCTCAATTTCTTAGACCTCTTTGCTTACTGTTTTGAGCTCCGGCCATAACTGAAAATATCATTTTTTTGAGCTCCTTTTCATCTTTCATTAAGGGTCTTACCCTGTTTGGGACCCCCATATTGCACTTGCTTCATTCCCCCTTTGTATGCCATAATCTTGCATAGTATTTTTGGCCTATGTGTAATCTGTTTTGGAGCATGATGTAAACTGTAAATAGGCTTATTTTGAGTTCTTCTTCAACATTGAAGAAGGACTCAATACTGTTTGGGACCTCCATATATCACTTGTCATTGTACCCCTCTTAGGTCCCCTTTTTTGCATAATTTATTAGCTTATTGAGATTCTGTTTTTGGACCTTGGTCTGAACTGAAAATGGCCCTAAA
>CM069909.1:4470755-4519908 GCA_036172215.1 Camellia granthamiana
TTTATTTTAAAATAACCTGTATTTTAAAATAACACCTTCATTCCTTCCTCTATTCCCATTTGGAAGTTGATTGAATGAATCTTATTTTGGCATTGTTTCTTGTTGTTGCATACTATGGATAATTCAATGTTTGGCACTTGCAGAGTGTATAATTTCATGTTCTTGTTGCATACTATTGATTCATAGAGAATTTTTCTATTCTGGGTTTTTGGGTTTTGATGAAATTAATCCACTTTCTTTGTGTTTTGAATTGGACCAATTTTTGGTTGAATCGGTTGTCGTTTTTGTTAAAAAAATTAGTGGCTTTGGTGTTATCTTATGGCGTTGCATCATAAAGCTGCCCCATAATTCACGTGCCCTCTTCTCAACAGAATTCAATACTACTGAAAATTCTTTGCCAAGCCATCACTTTCTCCTAGTATTTGATTTTATTATTTATTCTTATTATTATTATTATTTTTTCTGTAGAATGAAAATTTTAAGAGGAGTGGATAAGGATGTGGCTTTTCATTAAGATTTTTTTTTATTTTTTTAATTATTATTGTTTTTTGGAGGCTGAGAGATGGGTGGGTTGTGGTGGTGGTTTTGTGTGTTGGTGGGTGTAAATGGGTACCTAAAGGAGGATCTGGTGGTAGGTTTTCCTGGACAACCAAAGGTTGGGTTCAAGCAGTATGCAGGGTATGCTGGTGTGGATGTCAAGGCTGAAAGGAGTTTGTTTTACTACTTTGTTGAAGCAGATGAGGAGAACTCTCTCTCTCTCTCTCTCTCACTCACTCTCCACGCTCACCATCCTCATCATGATCGTCATAAGCTTAAGCCCCTCACTCTCTGGTTCAATGGAGGTTGGTTTTTCTTTCCACTTTAATTTCTTCCTCATTTAGCCCAATCAATGTAATGTTCATGTTCCCTAAGTGGGTTCTTCTGACTTGAATTTATAGGGGGACTGTTTTGTCTAGTTTTTAGCGCCTGTTATTGTGGTTAACTTATGGGTCTTGCCTTGATCCTCTCCTTTTGCTTTCTATCTTGAATATTCAGTTACTCTTCTTTTGCTAATTTTCTCAAGAATTGTTGAACTGTTGCTTTTTTAGACTCCTGTGATGACTATAGTACTGGCCAAATTGTACCTATCTATAATTATTGAACTGTTGAACTGTTGCTTTAATTTCTATTATGCTTTAATTCTACCTACCTACCTATAAACATTTCTGTTATGCTTTAATTCTACCTACCTACCTATCATTTGGTGGACAGTTCACTGAACTTTAGTTGTTTGCTGGTACTACGACCTAGCTGTATAGCTGCTCTTAGTGGCCTGTGGATGGATTGTCTTGTGCTTATCATAAGGAAATGTGTCTCTTATAATTTCTCGTAATGTTTTAATTTTTAATGTCTAACAAGCTTTATGTAAGATGTAGAAGAATCAGAATTGTAAGTGTAGAATTTTCCTCTCTCTCTCTCTCTCTCTCTCTCTCTCTCTCTCTCTCTCTCTCTAAATTATCATCAAAGTTGTAGAATTCTCACTGATCTTTAAAAAAAAAATCTGTAGAGTTGTCATTAGTTAATGTAGGAACTTTAGTTTATGAGCAAGATTTTGTTCCTACAGTGATAATAAGTCGAGAGCAATTATGAAATATTTTCAGAAAACTATCAAGCATATGATTTGGTGTTTTATAATTGGGCTTATAACATGTCAGTGAAGTCAGGAAAAAAAAGTACAAATTCATGGAAAAGTTTACAAATTTAATTATTAACATGTATAAAGTTTTTCATTGATTTGATATTTTTGTTGAAAAGTTACCCTGTTGTGCTATTTTCCCTTTATAATTTGTCTAAGACATATCCTGCCCACCTGTGCATCCTGTGTACACATAAGTGGGCATAGATGACTAATGGCTTGTGTAGGGGAAGGAGATTAATATTACATGCAAGGGAAGGAAACACATTGTAGACACCCCATTTTTGACCGTCCTCAAGACTTGGATGTTTATACGGGTACATCCGGTGACAAGTTTGATTGCTTGTCGAGTACTCGAATTTCGCAGCGGAACGTCACAGGTTTGAGCTTTCCAATCCCTGTATTCTTTCTGCCCCATTTTTGGACCATGCTTTGGTCCCTCTAGCATGCTTTTCTTGGTGCACTGCCGGCCATGAAATGGGACTGCCGGCCATGCACTTTGGCCTGCCGGCCATTGAGGAGGCCTACCGGCCATCAATAAGCCACTGCCGGCCATCACTAATGGCCGGCCGGCCACCAGTGCATCAGTAAATATTTTTAGATATTTTGAGCTAGGCTGGTGAACACTGGTGCTCTCCTCCATACACGTGTATGGAGGCATGAAGGCAAGCTTTGGCTTGCATTTTCTATAAAAGGGGGAGGTCTCTCCCCCATTCGAGGGGTTAGAAATTTTTGTGAGCAAAAATCTCTCTGTGTTGTGCTTGAAAGTGAGCTTTCCCCACATCTTTGCACTAAGACCCTTGATCAAACTTGCTCATCTTTGTGTTGAGATTCTTGGAGGCCTTGTTTGAGGTCATGAGCTTGGTTTTGGCTCAGAATACTTGTTGTTTTCTGTTGGTCTTCAAGGGTAAAGCCTTATCCCCTTTTAAGCTTTGTTTTGTTTACTTGTTTGGCCACCTTTGCATGTTGAGGTCTCAAAATAGTGGTTTAAGGTCTTTTTGGAGTTGGGGGTGGTCCACCCTCTTTTGTGGCTTATTTGCTAAGAATTGTGCTACCTCTTAAAGCTTTTCAAACAACTTCTTTTTGGCCTTTTAATCATTGAAATCCAAGGGATTTTCAGTGGCAAAAACTTGGTTTTGAGGTCCAAAATAGGAGGGAGTGGCATCTCCTCGTTGTGTTTTGTTTGCATGTGTTGATGGCCTAAGATATGAGCATGCTTTTCTACCTTTTTATAGCTAAGTTCAAGCATGTTTTAGGCTTTATTTTGACCTGCTTTAACTCTATTTTTGGCTGGTTGGATCACTTCTTGCTTGTTTCTTGCACTTGTAGTGCAATCATGCTTACTAGCCTAGCATACTTGATGATTTAACCTATTATCTTAGCTTGTGTTAGCTTAACTCCAGCACATTTTTGCCAATGTTTTTGCATGTTCTAGCTCTGTTTTGGGTGGTCTTGGTCATATGCTTCATGTTTTGTATGGTTGTAGTGTAAAAGGCCTTGAATAGCTTTGTGTTCTAAGGCCTCTAACATGCTTAGCTTGAGTTGATTGCATGCCATAGCATCATTTCGCATGCAATTTCAGTGCATATATCACTGTTACATTCTCACATATTCCACTCTTTCATGGCGTTTGAGAGTTGTGCTTTGTGCCTCATTTGTGAACTAACATGCGAGCATGTTTTCTTGCCTTTTGTGCTTCATTCTCTGCATGTTTTAGCCACTAATTTGGCACGTTGTAGCCCTGTCTAGGGCTGGTTTGACCATTTAAGCTTGTTATTGCATGCTTCTAGTGTAGTGTTCTTTACTAGCTTTGATGCTTTTGGTTTTGAACATGTTGTGCATGTGTTGCTTGCATGTTTTGGCATTCTTTTTCATGCCATCTCAGCACTGGAATTCTGCAACCTCTCTCATTTCTTCACTTTTAATTTGCTTTGAGGGTTGGTTGGCTTTAGGGTAGTGTTTAAGCTTGAGGTAGAGTTTATGTTCAATGGCTTTAACTCTTTTTTGAGGGTTCCTCCTAGCCAAAGGCATGAGCTCCTTCATGTCTTAAACCAGCCTTTGGTTAACCCCTCTCCCATTAGAGGACAATCACTTGGACTTAACCGGTTAATGAATGGCTCGAAAATGTAAAATGTGTAAACAAGAATTGAGCAAAGTAAAACTTGTGCAAGATAAGCATTTGTGTTGCATTGCATGTGTTTGGATCGGACGTTAATCCAAACGCAAGAAATGCAAGACGTTTCATACTCATAGTGCTTAAACATGTCATGTTTCTTGGTCTCCATTGCCTTTAATCATCCATGATAAGGTAGTGGACTTGAGTCTTTGTTTTGTGCATTTATTGAATGTGTGCAAGTTGGATCCTTGGCCATCATGCATAAAAAATGCTTGGTTGGTGGCTTTAGATCCAATAGCCCCCCTCTTTTGATGTTTTGAGATAATAAGGAGAGGGTATAGTACAAACATGTCCCAGAAAAACCCTCCCTTTTCCTCTGTGTGTGCTCTGTTGCAGTTCGGTGAATCAACACACCAGTGGCCGGCAGCACTTCATCATTGGCCGGCAATGCTTCATTGTTGGCTGGCAGAGCTCACCCTTGGTCGGCAGGTGGCCGGCAGCAAGTTCTCATGGCCGGTAGGCCACTGGTGCACTCTCTAGCAGTTATTTGGTAAGGTTCAGCAGAAAGCTCTTGGAGTAGTCCTGCAAACAGAGCCTCTCAAGAGCAAACTGGAAGGCTTTTTGGGGCAAAAAACCGAGTGCATGCATCTTCTACCTCCCGGAGCTGAGTAGTAGCAGCATAGTTTAACATGTTAATTACCTAGTTAATTTGCATTGATTGTTGTAATAATTAAGTAGCTTTAGATTAGCTATTTCTTTATGTTGTGTTGTAATAATTAGTAAGTAGTTTACTAGTTATTCGTTTGTCTTGTAATAATTAGTCTAATTAATTTAATTAGCTTAGCTTAGATTAGCTTAGCTTATTCATTCGGACCCTCCTTCGCGAGGGCATAATGTTGTAATAAGGGTGCGTGTGTGTGTGCATGTCTTTCAACCCCACGTCTTTCTCCCTTTTATTTAACCACTTTCGATGGTTAGATTAGGGCATATTTTGATTAGCATACCTTATGCTTGCATGTTTGCATCCATTCATTTGTCTTGCATGCACCGAGGCTCGGCGCATTATTCAAACTCCATTGCAAATTCAATACTTGTTTGAATACGTGTTTAACAACATGTTATCAAATTGTTGCATTCATATGCCATCTTAGATAGTCGAGCCTATTAATTACATTACTGCATGTGTTGCATTAGGCATCTTGCATAGTTAGGATCATGCATTGTTTCTAACTAGCTTTTGTTTTGGCTCGGAGTACTCGGTAAGTTTTTACACTTTAGCATACTTGCATGAGTGTGAGTGTTGCTATGTTTAGCATGCTTGTCATGAGGCTATGTGCTTATTTGATTAACTGCATGAATGCCTACGGATGAAAGCTTTATTACTTGAATTGGAATAATTTGTCAAATGTGAGTTTTAAGCCCACTTTATGAAGTGGCAAAATCATGTTTCAAGCCCATCATGTTTGATGGCAAATCCGCGTTTTAGCCCACTTGAGGGTGGCACTTTCAAACCATTTTTGAAAAACAAACATAAGTTGTTTTGTTTCAATTCTTGCGATTTTAGTCTATACTTATATGCTGTGCACATCACATAGTAAGTTAGCTAATAACCGGAATAAGAACACATGTGTTTATAAAACAACATATCATGCTTAGTAAAGGCTGATCTTTGATCGGGCGAGCGGGGGTGCTCATTTTAGGACCTTCTCCTCTCGTACCCAAGTTCTTGAGCGAGGCAACTTTGGTGATGACGGACACGTGGCCTTTGGCACGAGTCAGGGTTTCCTAAATTTCCCAAAACTAAAATATTTAGGTGGCGACTCTGTAATCTGGCAAAGCAGTCCAATTTTGGCAATATTTGATTTAAAATATGATTTTCCAAAACGACTTGCCAGATTGGGCTCTTTGGTGTTTATCAGTCTTACATTACACTTTGTGAGATTAGATTTAGAACCGTGACAGGAGTCCGAACTGTAGGAGACCAATTCGCGCCTCTCCGAAAGGGGGGCGCGCGAAGAATGTCGAGTCTACAGTTTCTGGCGACTCTGCTGGGGATTTAGAGAACTTGACTCGAACTCATGATATGTTGTTTTATCTATACTTATGTGTTTCATTACATTGCATTTGCATTGGTGCGCCTAAGTCATAGTGTTTGCCATCTGCTATTCCTGAGCAGTTTACCAGAGGCTTGCTTGGAAAAGTGTGCCATAAGGCTGACCGGTTGCGGGCTCTGCCACATGGGAACACAAACCTTGGATCTGGATCACCGCTGTACCGTTTGATCCTCCTTTCACTTCTCGGTGTTAGGAGCAAAAAGTATATTAGGTGGTCTTGCTGAGGCACCCTTTTTGACCAATCTACCTAGTTGCATCTCAGAAGCCTTAGAGACTGTTCCAAACTAGGACAGGTTGCTCACCCGAATGCAGGATTGTTTGAAACCGCATGTTTATGTAGTGAACCCCTAGTTCCTGATGAAACTAGGACAGGGAAACCCTACCCCACCATAGGGGTGTTTCGGCTCTCACTTGCTTGCTATGTGCTATTAGAGTGTGTCTCTGCAGGAATGCATATCAGTTGCCAAGTTGGTATCTGTTTTGGAGCAGAATTCAGTAAAGAGTACAGTCATTCAGCTATGCTCATATTTGTTCTGGTGAAATCAGGCTGAGATGTTATCTGTTTTCTTCTTTTGCAAGGTAGTCCTGGAACCATAGCTTCAAAAGGCTCCAATATCCCCCGAGCGCATTGGACTCGTGTTGATAGACTTCGACAGGTTGGAGATTCAGTTCCAAGGGTAACCAGTGTTTCCTTCGCTAGAGGCAAGGCAAAAAAAGGCTAGTTAGGGCTCACCGGTTCAACTGATCCAACAGTCACCAGTCACATCACCTTTGTTCAAACTTAGCAGCCCGTGATGGCACAGAGTTCAGAAGAAGTTGTGGCCATGATAGCGGCATTAAACTAGGGAATCGCCGTGCAGGATGAGACCAATGCTGAAATGCAACTTCCATCTGGGGCACCTACCACACATCCGGTCTCGGGACCCAGCCGAACTTTGACGTACTTCTGCTAGCTGAAGATTCGCATGGTCTGGATCTCCGAGAAGGGTTGGGTCAAGCTCAAGTTTTCAGACCCCAGGTGCAGCCTAATGAGAGACTTTATCCCCTTGATACTACTGATCTTGATCCGAGCTCGGTGAAAATTGCGAACCTTGAGAAGCAAGTCAAAATGGCACAGGGCCTTAACTCCACTCATGACATTGGGGATGGGTACACCAAGGCTGCTGTAAGGCTTCCAGATAGATTCAGAAAGCCACACATTGACCGTTTCAACGGGTCTGGAGATCCTATGGTACATATCCGGCTTTTCTTGGATGCCCTGAAACCGATGGTTCTGACTAAGCCGCAGAAACTCTCTTTATATAGCAGAACCCTATTGGGTGCAGTAGCCACTTGGTACGTCGTGTTGGAGGATACAGTGAAGCAAAACTGGGAAAAGTTGGTTGAGGCCTTTGTTGATCAGTATTCTTGCAATACCCAGGTTAAAATGACCATTCAAGAGCTTAAAGCAACCAACCAGAATCCTACAGAGCCTTTTGTGGAATTTGTTGCAAGGTGGAGAGCAAAGGCAGCACAGATGATGGATCGCCCTTCTGAGAGGGATCAAGTGTGGATAGTGGTGCAGAACCTTGAGCATGATATGTTGCAAAAGTTAATAGTGGCTCCACTATTCACTTTTAAAAGTTTGTATGAATTGGGGGTCCAAATTGAGAGTGCGTTTAACAGAGGGATTATTCCTAGAACAAGTGAACCGGTAAGGAGGGTTTTTGCCGGGAGTGCCAATGCTGGCGGTAGCATTGTTCCCAAACCCACTAAAAGCAATATAGTCACCACGGCCGACCCTTTTGCCAATGCCAACCCACAAACAGCCAGCCTAGCCCGAGCTCAAGGCAGAACTTTCACCCCCTCTATATGAGCCTAACCAGCGCACTAAAAGTCTTGATGGAGAGAGGGTATCTCAAACCCCTTGATCGTCAACCTCTACCTTACCCACTCCCTGCCAGACATAACCCCACCAAATACTGCGTGTATCATCAGCAGCGCGGTTATGGTACCGATGGTTGCTACCACCTTCATCATGAGGTCCAGAATCTCATCGACAACCAGACGATAGTTCCACCTCCAGACCCCAATGACCAAATATCTCCTGCCTACCTCAATCTGATCCATACACTGCCACCCACCTACAATCCTAGTGTATACACCCCGACCCATCTACCCAAGACTGAGGTGTTTATCCCAGACAGCATGGACTTGTGTATAATGAATGCGCTCGAACCCCAATCATCTCAAACCCATGAACCCACTACTTCTGAGCTAGTGAGCATGATTGAAGATTTTCAGAAAACAGTGGCAGATTTAGCCTTTGGGGTTTTGGGCCTATCATCAACCACATCACATACCAGGGATTTCATGTCAAAAGGCTCCCCAACCTTGGGACGAGCTGCATTGGAAGAAGGCCAATCTCTTAGCAAAGTGGAGGCCAGTGATAAGAACAAGGCAGGGGCAGGCATTGGTCCTTATAAACATCTCCAGTAGGCTATTGAGGCTTTGAAGGCTGAAGGACTGAACAAACAGCTAGTGCTCGCAGTTGTTGCAAAGATTGTAGATGACACTTTTTCCAGTCAGGATGAGAGCACTCTGAATCAAGGAGCAAGCCAAGAAAAGGGATGTCGTACCCGAAATGCCCCTTTCAGCTCCAATCCTACACTCGGAAGAGATCATTAAACCCAGTCAGCACCTGGCAACCCCTTTGCTGGTACATCCAACATAACCTCACAAACCTTGAAGTGTCCACCCCGAGGCCAGAGGGTCTTCAATCCCCTCTACATGACTTTGTCCAAAGCTCTCCAAATCCTTATTGGACAAGGCCACCTCAAACCCCTTGAGCCTCGGCCTCTCTCGGATCCCTTTCCAGCCAAGCATGATGCGGCCAAGTACTGTGCCTTCCATCAACAAGCCAGCCATGACACTGACAGTTGCTTTTGTCTTTGCCATGAAATACAAGATCTGATTGACAACGAGGTCATCGTTGCACCAGGCTCTACAAATTCTATCATCACTGGATCAGTGAACTTGGGGGATAATGTGATAATGTGATCGGGGGATGAACCACCTGCTGATGGTGCTCATTTTACTCCAGATATGGGGATGGCACGCACTGTTTTGAGCAATTTGCGAATGCTATTTATTTTACTTTCTGACTTGGGTGTTGGGTCAGTCTTGTTGTATTGTATTGAGTTAGTCTTTTTGTACTGAGTCAGTTGAGTCTGTCTTGTTGTATCGAGTCAATCCTGCTGTGTTAGAGTCGGGTGATTGTGGGGTGTTACCTCGGGCATCACTTGCTTGTTTTGTGTTTGTCTTTTACACTCCTTTCTTTTGAGTCTGTTTCTGCCATGGAGCCAGTTGTGTCGGAAGATCTGAATGAAACGGCAGTGCTTTTCACCTACTTTTCTGTGCCTTGAAGTCATTGCATTAACTTAAGTTTTTCAAAACTTTTCTAACACTGTGATGAAAACAAAGAGGGAGGAATTCCTCGGGATTTGAAAAAATTTGATCAATTGAGAGAAAGAGAGGCATGCTAAGCCCTTAATGAATGAGATCATGTTTGTTAATGTGAGTACTGAGAATGATCCTAGCTTAATCTAGATTGGTTCTACATTGTCTTCAGCGCGAGCGGCTAGTCGCTTTCTTAAAAGATTTCAAAAAATGTTTTGCGTGGTTCTGTGAAGACATGCATGGAATTAATCTTGAGATTGTTCAGCATAGGATCACTCTCAGTCTCGAGACTCGCCCCCTTTTGCTTTCAAACCTTGAACTTGGGTTCAGAATGTTCAACAATCAATCACAACATAAGGCTTGTATAGCCGGATTAGAAGCAACCCTTGGACTAGGGGCAAGAATGTCAGATCAAGAAGGTCAAATGTCATTAAAGGAAGCTTGTAAAGCTAGATCAGAAGCATCCCTTGAACTAGGGGCAAAAAATGTCAGATGTGCTCAAAGATTCAAAAGATAAGTCACTTCGCAAACCAATGAAGACTGGCAAGAAAGCCAAATTCGAGAAACGGAGAGAAGAAAGTTTATTGTTGAAGGACAATCGAGTTCCTGTCCACAACACTAGGGGCAAATTCAGACCCGATTGGATGGGCTCCTACAGCGTCAACGAACAGTAGCCATTCTCCTGAATTCAGATGGCTTCGAGATCTCAAATCGATCAACATGGACGAGTTACACTTTTCTATCCTTGAGAGGCTCGCTGGGCCGAAAACCCAGAAAGGCGACCCAGGCAAAAGTTAGAGCAAGGAAAAAAGAAAAGAAAAGAAAAGAACAAAAATGAAAAAAGAAAAAAAGAAGAAAAAGAAAAAAAAGAAAAGAATAAAAAGAAATGAAAAGAAAAGAAAAAATAGCTCGCAAGGTTGAAAACCCAGAAGGGCGGCCTTGGCAAAAGTTAGAGCACAAAAGGAGAGTGTCAACACCCGAGTGCATCCTAACCCAGAACTACGTCAGGCCTGATTCCCATGTTTGGGATACGTAGGCAACTTCATCCTGAAGTTCGGCCCCAATCATTTTCAGCTTGCTTGGCTCATCCATGTTGATTGGTTTATCCTTATTCAACTCGGCTATCTTATCCATGTGCAAATTAGCTTGTCTTCGTTCAAAGTCGGTTGTCCTATTCTGTTGGAAGATTCAGCTGCAAGACAATTCAAATTCAGATCTGAGGTAATGCATCTCAAGAGTAAATTCTATGTTGGTCGAGCAATGGCCATTTGCAGAAACAACTTTGAGGATTTTTAATGAGGTTGATTAATTCTCTTGAAAATTATTTCATCTTTTCCAAAACTGGACCATTTCTTGGACCCAAAAAAGGAAAATTTTCAGTGCTCACAACCTGAGCTGCATGATTTCAAATCAGAAAATCGAACAAGTATGCTAATCTAACTCTTATATTGGTCAAAATTGTTTTAGTAGAAAGCCAAAAAACAAAAAATTGTCAAAATGATGAACTAGGGGCACAGTTGAGTCAGGTTCTCTGCCTTTTCCCCGTTGTCAACATACTTGCTAGAAAAGGAACCATACTTGCTAGAAAGGGCACCATATTCGCCAGAAAGGGCACAACTGAGGTTGAAAACAAAGGGCCGAAAGCTCTCTCATCCTCCAAGCAGTGAGGTATCAAGCTAAGTGCGAAGCACGAATTGGAAATGGAACTGGATGATTGTTTCCCTCATCTGGGACGATCACGCTCAAATTGGCGTCCGACCCGGAATGGGGACGTAGAAAACGCAATGTGTGAGACCAATCAATTGTATACCTGATCGGTGAGACGTATTGTAATTCATCTCGGTCAAGCTAAGCCAAGGGCATCATCAACTGATGTCAGTTGCAGAGTGCAGATCTGCTGCACATCTGGTCGCATCACAACCCCTCTGTGGGAAAGTTCACTGTTGTGCGCCAAAGAAGGAGCATCTGGTAGAATACCAGGGGCAAGAGCCCACAACTTCCTATTTATCCATCAACCACCCAGGGAAGGGATAAAAAAAAATAAGAGAGATTGAAGAATAGAGAGATGTGCGCTGAGAGAAAAGTGAGGAAAGGGCTTTTTCAAAAAACAAGAGATTGAGTGCCAGAGTGATGTGAGAATCACAAATGAGAAAGGGTGGGAAACAATACCTAGAGAAGCTGTGGGCTCCCCGTGAACTGAGAGGTCTCTTGCCATTGGAACACATCTGAATGTTGTGTGTATGTTTTTGTTTGTCTCGATTCTTGTTTTGAGTCGTTTCAAGTGTCAATAGATGTGTTTGTGTTGTTTTTACCTTGTTTCTCCCTTTGTGGAGTCGTTTTGATTGTGGTCAGTCGTAGGCTCAATACCTGGTTAAGAACTCGTTTCTCAATTTCAATTTCAAAGCTAAATCGTTTTGTGCTCAGAGTGCTGTGCCATTCTCCACATTTGTGCAAAACAGGATCCTTTCTTTCATGAACTGTAGGGTTCAACCCAGGTCATGTGTGAACAATCGAACCAGGACCTATCTGAAGCTATATAGGTTCCGGACTGCAAAGCAAAAGAAAATAGGGAAAATTTGGAGCATCTGATTGTGTTTCAAACTTCAGAAAGTTTCGAGATTGCACTCCGGATGTACTTCCTCAGGCCTTGTCAATGCTCCGAAGTACGAGTGTACCTCCACCTCAAGCTCAAGCTCAAGCTTGCTTCAAGCCAGAATGGCGATCAGAAGTGTTCTCCCGAAGTACCATTCCCTGCCAGAGACATCTTGGCTATGTTTGCAATGAGTTCCTAGGAGACCAACTGTGACGGTGGAAACTAGAGTTCGAATGGCGATGCCCAGAACGCAAAGGTTCGGGATTTCTGAGACTAAAGTCTGGTTTAAATACCCAGAGGTGTATCCTCGGCTTGAAATCTGTATGGCAACCCCATAGGTTGAGGTAGCAGGTATGCGCTTCAATTCTGGATACTGAACCAACCTAGTCTGTCATCCTGTTGGAGAATAGGGAAAGTTGTGAACATGGCCAGGAAGAAAAGTAGTACCTATGGTTTGGAAGTGCAACCAAGAAAAAGCAGAAGATACCCAACAGCATAAGGCACGATATTGTATGGACGGTTCATTAAGAGGAACTCTAGGTAAGATCATTCCTGTCCTTGGAGCCCCCCCCATTTTGTTGGTTAGAAACACTCGGGTATGCCCGGTGTTTACACTGACATACCTGTTGGTTAGAAACACTCAGGTACGATCGGTGTTTACACCGACATCTCGTTGGTTAGAAACACTCGGGTATGCCCAGTGTTTACACCGACATCCCTGTTGGTTAGAAATACTTGGGTACGTCCGGTGTTTACACCAACATCTCGTTGGTTAGAAACACTCGGGTACGCCCGGTGTTTACACTGACACCTCATTGGTTAGAAACACTCGGCTACGCCCGGTGTTTACACTGACATCTCGCTAGTTAGAAACACTCGGGTACGCCCGGTGTTTACACCGACACCTCGTTGGTTAGAAACACTCCGGTACGCCCGGTGTTTACACCGATACCTGTGGTTAGAAGCGTTTGGAATGTGTGTCTGACATTTATACCACCTTGTTGGTTAGAAACACTCGGGTACGCCCGGTGTTTACACCGGCACCCTTGGTTAGAAGCGTTTGGGATGTGTGTCCGATGCTTATACCACCTCATTGGTTAGAAACACTCGGGTACGCCTAGTGTCTACACCAACTCCTTTGTTGGTTAGAAACACTCGGGTACGCCTGGTGTTTACACCGACTCCTTTGTTAGTTAAAAACATTCAGGTACGCCCGATGTTTACACCGACACCCTTGGTTAGAAGTGTTTGGGATGTGTGTCCGACGCTTATACCACCTCGTTGGTTAGAAACATTCGGGTACACCCGGTGTTTACACCGACACCTCGTTGGTTAGAAACACTCGGGTACGCCCGGTGTTTATATCGACTCCTTTGTTGGTTAGAAACATTCGGGTACGCCCGATGTTTACACCAACACCCTTTTGGTTATAAGCGTTTGGGATGCATGTCCGACGCTTACCCCCTAGTTGGTTAGAAACATTCGGGTACGCCCGATGGTTATACCACCTTGCCTTGGTTAGAAACATTTGGGTTGTGTGCCCGATGTTTATACCACTCCTCGGCTAGAAGCATTTGGGACATGTGTCCGACACTTATATCACCTCTTTGGTTAGAAACACTTGGGACGTGTGCCCGATGTTTATACCGCCCTATCGGTTAGAAGCGTTTGGACCATCTCCCGATGCTTATACCTTGCTCTGGTTAGAAGCGTTTGGGTCGTGTGCCCAATGTTTGTACCTCGTGTTGGTTAGAAACATTCGGGTACGCCCGGTATTTACATCGACACTTTGTTGGTTAGAAGCATTGGGTTGTGAGTTTGATGTTTATACCACTCCTTTGGTTGGAAGCATTTGGACCATGAGCCTGATGCTTATACCACCCCTTCCGGTTAGAAGCATTTGGGTCGTGTGCTCGACGCTTATACCTCGCTTTGGTTAGAAGCGTTTGGACCGTGAGCTTGATGCTTATACCACCCCTTCTGGTTAGAAGCATTTGGGTTGTGTGCTCGATGCTTATACCTCGCTTTGGTTAGAAGCATTTGGACCATGAACCTGACGCTTATACCACCCCTTCCAGTTAGAAGCGTTTGGGTTGTGTGCTCGACGCTTATATCTCGTTTTGGTTGGAAGCATTTGGACTGTGTGCCCGACGCTTATACCTTGTCTTTGGTTAGAAACATTGTAACGTGCTCTGATGTTTATACCACCCTTCGATGTTTGCACCGCTCCCTTTTCCCTCTCGCGTATGCCGCGTTAGGATGCTTTGGTTAAATGCATTTGAACGGATTCCAATGCTTATACCGCTCTTTGCTTTGATTGCATAAAAGTTGGATGTGTTTCACTTGTTATCATTACTTCTTTCCTCGCGTGTGCCACACGTTGGAATTTTGTTTGTTGCCTCTGGTGCGCCTGATGGTTGTTGTTCTTTATCTCTTTCTGCGTGAGGCGCAATTAATATTGCATAATTTTCTTACATCCTTTCTGTGTGAAATGCGTTTTGATTTGGGATTCTCACGTGGGGCGTGTTTATTTGTTCACTTCTTCTCATGTGTGAGACTGTTATACCTCGTTGGTTTGCTTAAAATGTTGCATTTTCTTTGCATGATACTTGCAGTTAAGTGCTTCATTACAGCTTTCTTTGCATGATCATAGGTTATGCTTTCGCATCGTGCATACCATTGGCATTTTGCCCCAGCCTGCGGGCGCATCTTTGTGTTGTTATATTGAATGTTTGTCTAAGTCTTCGGTCTTATCAAAAATGGGTCGTCTCTGGGCTTTGACATTCACTCCTGTCATTTCATGACTTTTGAGTTCTGTCAAAGAAAGGCAACTGTAGACACCCCATTTTTGACCGTCCTCAAACTTGGATGTTCTTGAAGGTACATCCGGTGACAAGTTTGATTGCTCGTCGAGTACTCAAATTTCGCAGCAGAACGTCACAGGTTTAAGCTTTCCAAACCCTGTATTCTTTCTGCTCCATTTTGGACCATGCTTTGGTCCCTCTAGCGTGCTTCTCTTGGTGCACTGCCGGCCATGAAATGGGACTACCGGCCATTGAAGAGGCCTGCCGGCCATCAATAAGCCACTGCTGGCCATCACTGATGGCCGGCTGGCCGCCAATGCATCAGTAGATTTTTTAGATATTTTGAGCCAACTGGTGAACACTGGTGCTTCCCTCCATACACGTGCATGGAGGGATAAAGGCAAGCTTTGGCTTGCATTTTCTATAAAAGGGGAGGTCTCTCCCCCGTTTGAGGGGTTAGAAATTTTTGTGAGAAAAAATTCACACACACTCTCTCTCTCTCTCTCTCTCTCTCTCTCTCTCTCCATATTGTGCTTGAAAGTGAGTTTTCCCCACATCTTTGCACTAAGAACCTCGATCAAACTTGCTCATCTTTGTGTTGAGATTCTTGGAGGCCTTGTTTGAGGTCTTGAGCTTGGTTTTGGCCCAGAATACTTGTTGTTTGCTGTTGGTCTTCAAGGGTAAAGCCTTATCCCCTTTTAAGCTTTGTTTTGTTTACTTGTTTGGCCACCTTTGCATGCTGTTTTTGGCCTAACTTTCAACTACAAAAGCCTATATTTTTAAGGTCTCAAAATAGTGGTTTACGGTCTTTCTAGGGTTGGCGGTGGTCCACTCTCTTTTGTGGCTTATTTGCTAAGAATTGTGCTACCTCTTAAAGCTTTTCAAACAACTTCTTTTTGGCCTTTTAACCACTGAAATCCAGGGGATTTTCAGTGGCAAAAACTTGGTTTTGAGGTCCAAAATAGGAGGGGGTGGCCTCCCCTCCTTGTGTTTTGTTTGCATGTGTTGATGGCCTAAGATATGAGCATGCTTTTCTACCTTTTTGTAGCTTAGTTCAAGCATGTTTTAGGCTTTATTTTGACCTACTTTAACTCTGTTTTTGGTTGGTTGAATCATTTCTTGCCTGTTTCTTGCACGTGTAGTGCAATCATGCTTACTAGCCTAGCATACTTGATGATTTAACCTATCATCCTAGCTTGTGTTAGCTTAACTCCAGCACATTTTTGCCAATGCTTTAGCATGTTCTAGCTCTGTTTTGGGTGGTCTTGGTCATATGCTTCTTGCTTTGTATGGTTGTAGTGTGAAAGGCCTTGACTAGCTTTGTGTTCTAAGGCCTCTAACATGCTTAGCTTGAGTTGATTGCATGCCATAGCATCATTTCCAATATAATTTCAGTGCATATATCACTGTTACATTCTCACATATTCCACTCTTTCATGGCTTTTGAGAGTTGTGCTTTGTGCCTCATTTGTGAACCAACATGCGAGCATGTTTTAGCCACTGATTTGGCATGTTGTAGCTCTGTCTAGGGCTGGTTTGATCATTTAAGCTTGTTATTGCATGCTTCTAGTGTAGTGTTCTTCACTAGCTTTGATGCTTTTGGTTTTGAACATGTTGTGCATGTGTTGCTTGCATATTTTAGCATTCTTTTTCATGCCATCTCAGCACTGAAATTTTGCAACCTCTCTTATTTTTTCACTTTTAATTTGCTTTGAGGGTTAGTTGGCTTTAGGGTAGTGTTTAAGCTTGAGGTAGAGTTTATGCTCAATGGCTTTAACTCTCTTTTGAGGGTTCCTCCTAGCCAATGGCATGAGCTCCTTCATGTCTTAAACCATCCTTGGGTTAACCCCTCTCCTATTAGAGGACAATCATTTGGACTTAACCGGTTAATGAATGGCTCAGAAATGTAAAATGTGTAAACGAGAATTGAGCAAAGTAAAACTTGTGCAAGATAAGCATTGGTGTTGCATTGCACATGTTTGGATCGGACGTTAATCCAAACATAAGAAATGCGAGACGTTTCATACTCATAGTGATAAAACGTCATGTTTCTTGATCTCCATTACCTTTGATTATCCATGATAAGGTAGTGGACTTGAGTCTTTGTTTTGTGCATTTATTGAATGTGTGCAAGTTAGATCCTTGGCCATCATGTATAAAAAGTGCTTGGTTGGTGGCTTTAGATCCAATAGCCCTCTCATTTGATGTTTTGAGATGATAAGGAAAGGGTGCAGTACAAACATGTCCCAGAAAAACCCTCCATTTTCCTTTGTGTGTGCTCTATTGTAGTTCGGTGAATCAACACACCAGTGGCCGGCAGCACTTCATCATTGGTCGGCAATGCTTCATTGTTGGCCGACAGAGCTCACCCTTGGCCGACAGGTGGCTCGCAGCAAGCCCTCATGGCCGGCAGGCCACTGGTGCACTCTCCAGCAATTATTTGGTAAGGTTTAGTAGAAAGATCTTGGAGTAACTCTGTAAACAGAGCCTCTCAAGAGCAAACCGGAGAGCTTTTCGGGACAGAAACCGAGTGTATGCATCTTCTACCTCCTGGAGCAGAGTAGTAGCCGCATAGTTTAACATGTTAATTACCTAGTTAATTTGTATTGATTGTTGTATAATTAAGTAGCTTTAGATTAGCTATTTCTTTATGTTGTATTGTAATAATTAGTAAGTAGTTTACTAGTTATTCATTTTGTTGTATAATAATTAGTCTAATTAGTTTAATTAGATTAGTTAGCTTAGCTTAGATTAGCTTAGCTTATTCATTCGGACCCTCCTTCGCGAGGGTGTAATGTTGTAATAAGGGTGCGTGCGTGTGTGCATGTCTTCCAACCCTACGTCTTTCTCCCTTTTATTTAACTGCTTTTGATGGATAGTTTAGGGATCATTTTCAATTAGCATACCTTATGCTTGCATGTTTGCACCATTCATTTGTCTTGCATGCACCGGGCTCAACGCATCATTCAAACTGCATCGTATTTCAATGCTTATTTGAATACGTGTTTCAAAGCATGTTATCAAATTGTTGCATTCATATGCCATCTTAGATAGCTAAGCCTGTTTAGTTGCATTATTGCATGTGTTGCATTAGGCATTTTGTATAGTTAGGATCATGCATATTTCTAACTAGCTTTTGTTTTAGCTCGGAGTACACTGTAAGTTTTATGCTTTAGCATACTTGCATGAGTGTGAGTGTTACCATGTTTCACATGCTTGCCATGAGGCTATTTGCTCAAGTGGTTAATTGCATGAATGCCTATGGATGAAGGCTTTGTTACATGAATTGGGACAATTCATCAAATGTGAGTTTTAAGCCTACTTTGCGAAGTGGCAAATCATGTTTTAAAGCCCATCTTGTGAGATGGCAAATCCGCGCTTTAGCCCACTTGAGGGTGGCACTTTCAAACCATTTTCGAAAACAAACATCAGTTGTTTTGTTCCAATTCTTGCGATTTTAGTCTATACTTGTATACTGTGTGCATCACATAGTAAGTTAGATTAATAACCAGAACAAGAACACATGTGTTTATAAAACAACATATCATGCTTAGTAGAGGCTGATCTTTGATCGGGCGAGCGGGGGTGCTCATTTCAGGACCTTCCCCTCTCATACCCAAGTTCCCGAGCCGAGGCAACTTTGGTGATGACGGACACGTGACCTTTGGCACGAGTCAGGGTTTCCTAAATTTTACAAAAATAAAATATTTAGGTGGCAACTCTGTAATCTGGCAAAGCAGTCCAATTTTGGCAATATTTGATTTAAAATCTGATTTTCCAAAATGACTTGCTAGATTGGACTCTTTGGTATTTATCAGTCTCACATTGCACTTTGTGAGATTAGATTCAGAACCGTGATAGGAGTCCGAACTGTAGGAGACCAATTCGCGCCTCTCTGAAAGGGGGGCGCGTGAAGAAAGTCGAGTCCACACACATTAATGTAGGTTCCTTGAATATTTAAATAGTTCTATGGATAATGCTGTTTTGTTTGGTCTCTAAACTCTTAAGCTTAAGATATCTAATGTCTTTTATCAGTAATTAGTTTGCTGATATAAAGACGAGATACTAGAATAAGATAGTTGTGCTGATCTTGCTAGTTGGCAATAAAAACTTTGTATCTCGGCTACCAAGTAAAAGTATTGTTTCTTTGGTAGGCTGCTTCTTGTATTGTGGAAGTAGTGGCCCAAATAAATTCTGACATAGTGTTTATGAAAGCTAAATAAACTTGGCCAACCATATACATCTCTCCACTACTAGTTTTGTACACCAGAGAGACACTTGTGTGATTGAACTCCTATTTCCTAGTTCATGTTTACTGGTGCACTAGTAGTAGTTTTATGGTGTTTACGCAATCATCTGGTAGAATCTGTCCTTGTTTGGCTCTACATCTCACTGGTATTCAAAACCACATTTTTGCTGAAGTAAAGCTTAGGAGTAGAATTCAGATTCCACTTGTGTTTGGTATTAAACAATGGTGTACATTGTGGTTTCATACTTCTTATTACTATTTTGGGCTTGACATTGCATTGTTTAACTGTCAATTGCTTTGCAGGCGTTGAAGTTCCAAAGTATGTGGACACCTTTACTCCTGAATACAAACTCAAGTTTGATGCCCTGGTGAGAACTCTGAATTTTTTTTTCCCCTGATTGATTGTCAGTCTATTGAAGATTTATCTACTCTTTACTTTCACTTCTCAGTTTTCACCATCTATCAAGTGGATTTTTTTTCCCCTTCCTTTCAACATCTTCCTCTAGTGCAAAGCTCTTGTAAGCACCCATGATTTTATGAAAATGCAACATTTTAGGGGTTTGTAAAAGTTTGAATTATTGGTGAATAGGAGTCCATTTGTAAATGACCTCCATCCAATGGGGACTAAATTGGGCAAACCTTTTTTTTAGTAATCTATTTGTAAAGTTGTTTGTTCAGTAAAAACTTCAAAACTCTTTAAAGTTATTGCCAAAAAAGGACAAATGAAATATATTTTACCTTTTGGGTAACTAAGCATTTGGGTTGGGATTTTGGTTGAATAGATATTTGTCTTTTTGCAATAAGGTGAAATATCTAACACAGAAGTATGTTTTGAGTTACAGTTGGTGGAACTGAAAGAAGCAAAAACAACATCTCTGAAGGAGTTTGAAAGATTAAAGAAAGAAATTGTAGAAGTCCAAGATAGGGATGGCAATGGGGGTTAATGGGGTGGATATTAATTCCCCATCCCCATTCCCCTATAACAAATTTTCCCCATTCCCCATTCCCCATTCCCTTATAATAAATTTTCCCAATTCCCCATTCCCCATTCCCTATGGGTACCACCCTTCCCATTTCTTAATGGGTTTGGATTTTTCCCAACCCACTTTAATCCCCATTTTTATTTTATTTTTATTTTTATTTTTTATATTTAATGTTAACAACAAATTTATTTATTTATTTATTTTTTGAAAGATTCACAACAAAAGCTAAATATACCTTCAATCTTTTTTCTTTCTTTTTAAATATATTTAATGTTAACAACCTTTTTTTTTTTATTTTTTATTTTTTAAGGTTCACAACAAAAGCTAAATATACCTTCAATCTTTTTCCTTTCTTTTTTAATATATTTAATGTTAACAACTTTTTTTTTCTTTTTTTCTTTTTCTTTTTTTTTTTAAAGGTTTTATCTAATATACTTTTAATCTTTTTTTTTATTTTTTAATATATTTAATATTAACAACTTTTTTTTTTTTTTTTATAAACAAAAGCTAAATATACATTCTGAAAAATCTAGAAATTCGCTAGATATTGATTTGTGATTATGTATCAATTAAGTAATAAAGCAATCCCAATCAAACAATCAAGACAAATCGACACAACGATTTTAACGTGGAAAAACCACAATTGAAGCACCTCCAATTGTGATAAAAAAATCACGGGCAACAGCCACAAAACAATCTACTAAGAAGATATAAAGGAATTACACAGGTATACTCTCAATTACCTAGCGAATTCACGCCCAAATTGAACCAACCCCTATGTGCCTTTTCCAACCCCGTCTTCACCTTGGAATTGTATTGATGATGAGCCACTCCAGAATCCACCAAAGTTTCAGGCTCGAATTTTTCAGAATCCACCGAAGAACAACTCTCTCTTTTGTATAGAATGAACAAACAATTCTTCGATGTATGCTTCTTAAACCATGAGTTGAATACTCAATGAAACATCAAAGAAAACTAGCAAAATATCCCCAGATATAAACCTTAATATCCAAAAAGAAGATCTGGAGAAGTAATCCTAAAATCTGACAGAAATACATACTTATAGAAATCTGGGACTGAGAAGCTCGCTCGAGCTAAGCTTATCTCGCTCGAGCGAGGAACCAAAAACGCATTTTTTCCATAAGTGGCTTCGTTCGAGCCACGCACCCTTTGCTCAAGCATACATTCATCTCTTTCAGGTTTTTAAACAAACGTAGCCTTCGCTCGAGCGAGAACTCCTTCGCTCGAGCGAGCAAGGACAGACATGCAACTTTGAATGCAATTTTGCATTTTGCTTCGGGGGCGCTGCCCCAGACCCGCCAAGGGGCGCTGCCCTCTAGACCCCCGCGAGCTGACCGGGCAGCTCGATCCCCGTCATAATTAGCGAAGTGGCAATCTTGAAAGTATTAACATCACAAACTTCTCTGCAAGGCACAATTTGGGTTGGATTCGCATCTAAACACTCATAACCTCACTGAAATAAAAAGTGCGAAAATAAGTACAATTGAAAAGAGTTTTGTCAAACGGGATTGCCAAGAATAAAAACCTAACACATTCAATCTTATTTTATTTTATTTGGTTCAACAACAAAATCAAATACACATTAATTAATTAATTAAAAAGTTTGTTTTACAATAATCAAATATATAATTTTGAGACAATCAAATAAGTTTTAGTAATTGAAAAAAAAAATGTGGAAGAATGTGGAAGATTAAAAAAAAAATTACAACCATCTCTCTCACTCTTACTCTCACTCTCTCCCCTACATGTTATAAGAACTTGTTTACAATGTTATAAGAGCCTGTTTGAAGAAATAAACTATGAAAGAACCTGTTTGAAGAAAGTGTTATACGACCCATATTAAATTACATCAAGGCATAAACAAGGAATTGTTTGTTGATCTCTTAGCCACGGACATTTTAGACATTAAACCATCTTTCTCTTAGCAAAATTTGAACCATTCATTTTAATTTATCCAAAATCTAATTATACCTTTTAACAAATCTGAACCACTCATTTTAAGATATCTATGCCTTACCACAGCCAATCCATCCTCCATCTTCTTCCTTTAGTCCCCTACGAATTTTGTTGTTTGTTACTTTTAAAAAACAACAAATATTTTTTCAATTAAATTTTTTCTAATTTCACAACACCATCACCACTATTCTCACATTCCCTATCACACTACTATCACCATAGCCACTACCATCATCACTGCCGCCATCACCCCACCACTATGTCACAATCTCTACTTTCACCTTTGTTCCATCACCACCACCACCAAATATAAAAAAATATATTTTTAATTTTTTTTTATAAAAAATATGTTTCATTAAAAAATATTTTCTATCTAAATAAATAAAGCATAACATTGGGAAACAATCTGATTTCAATTAAATCTGTTCATAACTAAGAAAAATTCTTTTATTTAAAAAAAAATTATTTAGTAAGACTTTGTATCCCCTTTTTGTTTTTCCAGCAAATAAATCTTTGTACCCATGCTTTCTAACCAATCACGACTCATGCTTGTTTCGATTCTCTACAATTTCTTTATTTTCAAATACATTCATATATATATATATATATATATATGTTGTATAAATTGTGTGATAACATAAAATAAATAGATTCATACTCGGTAATTGAAATTTCAGAACAAACAAACCATTCTGAAAATTATAATACATAACAAAATAAAATAACATAGAAAGCAAACTGAAGCCTGCATTAGACAGTGTCCTTAATTTTTTTAAATAAATTTAAAAAAATTTAGATATGCATAAAATTTGACAAGAATAATGTGACAATGTTAATTAATGTGTATTTGATTTTATTGTTGAGCCAAATAAAATAAAATAAGATTGAATGTATATTTAGCTTTGGTTGTGAATCTTAAAAAAAAAAAAAATGGTTGTGAACCTTAAAAAAAAAATTAAAAAAAAAACAAAAGAAAAAAGATTGAATGTATATTTAGCTTTGGTTGTCAATCTTAAATTTTTTTTTAAAAAAATGGTTATGAACCTTAAAAATAAAAAATAATAATAATAAAAAAGATTGGATGTATATTTATCTTTGGTTGTGGATCTTAAAAAAAAAAAGAAAAAAAGAAAAGAAAAAAAAAAGAAAGATGGTTGTGAACCTGAATAAATAAATAAATAAATAAAAGAAAAAAGATTGAATGTATATTTAGTTTTGGTTGTGAATCTTAAAAAAAAAAAGAAAAAAAAAAAGAAAAAAAAAAGGGGAAATTAGTGGGTACCCATCCCCAACCCATCCCCTGTGGATATTTAAAGAATATCACTTACCCTACCCAATGGATAAGAAAAAAAAGGAGAAAACCCATGTATTTGGGTTGGGTCTCCATGGATACCCACAGGGAAGGTTATCCATTGCCATCCCTAGTCCAAGAGTTGAAGGTAATGCAAAAAAAAATATGAATTTTGTTCTTTGCCAATTTTTCACATGTTCCCTTTATGTTGATATCTGAAGGGTTGTTTGTTGTGTAACAGCGAAAGATCAGTACCATGACTGCAGATGAATATTTTGAGAAGCATCCAGAGGTAAAGAACATTATGTTTAGATTTTGTGTTCACAAACATTGTGTTTAGATTTAAAGTTCTGTTCACAACCATTGTGTTTAGATTTTGTTTACAAACAAAAATCAAAGTTCAGAGGTGGCTGATATTGATATTTGTTTTTCTCTGCAATGACTCAGGTTTATTGTTGTTGATTTGATTGTTATTGTGAATGCCCATTTTTTGATTGATATTAGTTTTAGAGACCAGTGAATCTTATGATTTGGATACTTTTTTTGATTTGTATGTTTGAGGTTGTTATCAGCTTGATATGATCGAAGTTAAGGATGAAAGTTGGTATGCAGGTTGTTTGGTGTATGGATATTAGATTTTTTTGCTTACTTCGTAGTTGCTGCTTCTGTTTGGTTTGTTAACAGGCTGTATTTTATAAGCTACTGTCTACATATTGTTAGGCAATGTTATATTCCTGTATATATATTATATATTAAAAATAACCTTCTACGGTATATAAAATTATGTCATGAAAAGTGTAATGATTTATGATATGCAAGAAAATGTCGTCAAAGATTATATACGGCATACAAAATATGTCATAAATATATTAAAAATGACATTCTATGGCATACAAAATTATGTTATGAAAAGTGTGATGATTTATGACATGCAAGAAAATGCAGTAAAATATTATATACGGCATACAAAGTATGCCATAAATATATTAAAAATAACCTTCTATGGCATGCAAAATTATGCCATGAAAAGTATGATGATTTATGGCATGACAAAAATGTCGTAAAAAATTATATACGACATACAAAGTATGTCATTAATGTTCAATTTATTACTTTTTACAACTTTACTTGCATGCCATAAATGATGCTCAACTTTCCACGGCATGTCATATAACGACATTTGTATGCATGCCGTGAAAGAGTGTTTACAGCATGCATTGCAAGCTATAAAAATTCAATTTTGTTTCAACCAATTTTATTTGCATTTGTTTGTTTTGCCCAAGTCTTATGGTCTCGTCAAATGGGTCGTCCTTTGGGCTTTGACATTCACTCACGTCATTTCATGACTTTAAGCTTTGTCAAAGAGGGGCAACTGTAGGCACCCCATTTTCGACTGCACGCAAGACTTGGGTGCTTTATTCTGAGCACTCGATGATGAAAGTTACATTGTGTAATTGCTTTGAAATTCAACAAAGGAATCCAAATTCGAGCTCTAAACAATCCTAACCTTCCATACCCACACTGTTTTTACCTCCGAAATCCATTTTTGAGCACTGTGCCAACCTGTCTTGAACCTGAAATTGAGAAACAGGGGAACCACATTGGGGCCCGACCATGCCTCATTTGCGCCCAACCGTGTCCATTAGGGCACGGCCGTGCCTTTTGGGCGATAAACACTACTCTGGGCGGGAATCCGCCAGCTGTCTATTTTTGAAGATATTTATGACCTATTTACCTCAAATTCTATAAATATGAGGCCTCACCTCTGTTTTGAGGGTTAGAAAAATTTCAAAGAGTGTAAAAGATCTTTGAGAGCTCCTTCTTCCCTTGCAAGCTAACATTGTGTTATTATATCATCTTTGAGCTATATCTATACGCCATATACACCCTTAGAGCTTAATCTTGGAGCCTTGGTTGAGACTTTAAAAACCATAATTCACACTTGAGAGTGCCTTAAGATCAAGTATGGTTTACAACAAAAGTTTTCTCTCTTCAAGAGGCATAAGCTTGCTACCTTTCTTGCTTTCATTTCAATATTTTTCTTTCATGTCCTTGTGTTTTCATACTATTTTGGATCCTTTTCAAGTGTTGAAACTTGGGGTTAAAGAGCTACCAAAGGTAGGAGGGGCTTATCACCCTTTTGAACCTTATCCCATAAGTCATACCCTTTGTTTTCCCACTCTTTTCTTTGGTTTACATACTAATTTTTAGAGTTTTAAAAGGCTGGAAAATATGGTTTAGAACTCCCAAAAGTGGAGGGGTTAGCCACCCCTCGTTAGTCTTGTTTACTAGCTTTATATCTCCTTGTTTTATTGGCTATCTTTCGTGCTCTCTTAAACATGATTTTTGGCACTGTTTTTTACATTTTAGGGGATGTTTAATGCTTTTAAATAGTTTATGCTTTGAATATTATACTTGTTGTGTTGTAAGTCCTCATGGCTTCGGCTGTTTAGGCCTTAGACATCAAGTCATTTGAGTCAATAGCTTTTATTACCTAGTTTTCATGTAAAGAGTCCCACTTTTTGTAATAATCAACTTTGAATAATTATCTCTACACTCTCCCTCCTTTCTTGGTTTTCTTTGTTTGAGAGTCGTTTCAAACGAGTGTTGTTTAAGGCATGAGAAAGAGACCCTTCCATGCTTAATAGTTTAATCTCTTTGGAGGTTCATTACCAAGGCATTACACCTCTCTCATGTCAAGAACAACTTCTTGTTTGACACTTCCTGCCTTTTGGTGGACTTAATTCTCATTTTTTCTTGGACTAAATGATTAAAGAATGGAAAGGTAAGTTGAAAAGGCTAATAAAATCGGCTTAAAATCGATCAATTAGATTCGGTCGAACGGTATGCCGAATCCATCACTTCTAGAGTCATCACATACTAATTTGTGATGTTTGATGATTCTTGAGGCGTGTCTACCTCTCTTGTCTAATTAATTTCATGATAGGAGGGAGGGGTAGTATGTCTTTCATTGCATTAATTAATTTTTTGTCTCATCGTGTCCAAAACTATCACGCGATCAACTTGTGACCATTGATGGTTTCAGAATCGAATCCGCTCTTCCCTTGAGTTTCTCCATGATAGAACAGAGCAGAAGGAACAAACATGGCTTAGAAATGTTCTGTCTGTACTGTTTTCACGTCAGAGTACAAAAACATTTCTATGCTACAAAATAAAGCATGACCGGATTTATTTGAGCCAGGCCGGGCCTCATTGGGGGCCAGCTGGGCTCCAATGCATGGTAAATAGGGCACTTTTGGTTGAAACAGAGGGCTGTGGCTGAGGGTGAAACAGAGTAGTTTCACAGAGGGCAGAAAGAGCAATTTCTGAAAACTGTCTTCATCGACGCGCATGCGATCTTTGTGCATTCTTTACATATTCTTGTTGCAATATTAATGTTGTAATAAATTAGATAGTTCGTTAGTTATTATTTATTCAAATTTGTAATAAGTAGTTAATTCAGACCCTTAGACATTTGGACCCTCCTGCGCAAGGGGAAAATTGTAATATTGTTCATATCTTCCAACCTCCATTTCTTTCTTCCTTTTATTTATCCACTTATAATGGTAGCATCATGTTTTACACTTTTCATACCATTACCCTGCTTAACATATCCATTTTTGCATGCATAAAGGTTCGGCTCATCATACTAATCAAATGTCAATTTCCTTCTTACTTGAATATATGATTTATCGCATGCCTTGAATTGACTCATACGCCATGTTAAATAAACCGTACCTAGTAATTGCATCTTGTATGTATTGCATTAGCCATTTGCATTGTGAGGATCATGCATTTTTCTAACTATTTTATTCCTTTTGGCTTGCCTCGGTTGAGTACTAGGTAAGCGTTTTTGCTTTAGCATATTGCATGTGTGCGATTGTTACCGTGCCAACCATGTTTACCATGTGGCTAAGTACTTAATTGATATATCTCTTGAATGCCTGTAGATGAAGGTTTTTTCGATTAAGTTGGATGATTTTGATTAATGTACATATGAGATCACTTTTTTAAACTAGTGCATATTCAAAACACTTTTCAAAGCAAACATGAAATCAAAATGTTCAAACTTTTGTGAATTAGTCTATATTTGTTTGACATCACGTAGTGATGATAGCATAATAACCAGAACAAGAGCATATAACGTACAAAAAAATCACATCTTGATTAGTAAATGCTGATCTTTGATCGGGTGAGTGATGTGCTCAATTCATGACCTTCCTTTCTCATACCTAAGTTCCTGAGCCGAGACACCTTGATGATGATGGATAAGTGGCCTTTGGCACGAATCACGGGTTTCTTAAATTTCTCAAAAATATTTAGGTGGCGACTTTGTAATCTGGCAAAACAGTCCATTTTTTTGGCATTTTTTCAAAATCAATTTTCTAAAAGATTGGTCGGATTTGGACTCATTTATGTTTATCAATTTCACATTGCACTTATGAAATCAGATTCAGAACCATGGGAGTCCAAACTGTAGAGCTAATCGTATCCGAAAGGAGCACGAAAAGCAAGCTACAAGGATCGACACCAACCTTGAAAGGGTTGACACCTTCGTGCTACTGTGTTCCTAATTAACTACTGAAATTTAGGGTCGACACCAGCCTTTTGTGGTGTCAACACTTGCCTTTTGTTGATGGTCTCTAGGGTTGACACTAATCTGGAAGGTGTCAACCCTTGTCTACTGCTGGAACTGAAATTAGCTACAGAAATCTGGTGTCGACACCTTGTCTGCTGCTAATGCTGGTGTTTTGCCATTTCTTCTTGAGGGTCAACACCTCTGGCTCAAAGGTCAACCCCTGTTTTCTTTTCCTAGATTTTTGTGCAGTTTTGGGTCCTACTTTTCAGGGGTTTTGACTTATTCTTTTGGGTTGACTTTGGGACTTTATTTCACTTTAACCTAGTACTATAAGTAGGGTCTTCACTTACTCTTTTCTTTACTTTATCTTCTCTCTCCCTCTCTAAACCGTGACTCTCTATCTCTCTTTCTAAACTCACCTTTTTCACACAAGATCTTCAGATCTACTCACTTAGAAGCATCTTCTTACCTTGCTTCTTTGAGATTAAGTACAGATGTTGTCGAGGGCTTCGCTTTAATTGGCACAAATCGTCGTTTCGTCTCCATCGACTTTTGGATTTTTCTTCCTCCTTCCTCTTTTAAGCTTGTGGTAGGGATTTTCTATACTTTCTTATGGCTTTTAACTTAGGTATTTGCTATTTCTAAAACAACTTTGTGATTTGGGAATTTTTGGACAAAACTAGGGTTTTGGCTTAAAAATCAAATGAGGGGTTTTCAAATGAAATCTTGAAAGTGGTTATGGAATTGGAAATGAGGTTGAGTTGTGATAAAGTGGTTGGTTTTGATACTTGGAATTGATTTTGGAAGAAAAAGGGACTTTGCCCTAAATATCTTAAATGTTGATTTTTGTATAAATATATAGAATTGATGTTGGAAATGTGAAATTAGGTGAATATTGATGAGAATGGTGGAGTTGGGTATGTATTACTACTCACATCTTGAAATTTGGAAAGTTATCTTTATGGAAAATTGTTTATCTATTTAGAGATATCTGTTTTGGACTATCAAAGGAGGATAGCCATGATTATTGTAGAAATTGCATGAGGATTAAGTGAACTAAAACCAATTTCTTATTCATTTGCATTGAATATTGAAAATGTTATTGTTTTGAGAAAAATGGGTGAATCTGGGAAGTGAATGTAATCTTGTTGACATAAGTTAAAAACCGCATATATACATGGGTGCCGATCCCGCAGACGAAATTTTCGTGAAATGGCAATAGTAGTGCTTGTACAGCCTACGTTTACATGGGTCCTACTTTCCTCCAGACGAAATTTCCTGGAAAGGTTATATTGTTTTAAAATTCCCAAAATATGATTCACTATCCTGTTTTCTAATGTAATGGAAGTGGTTACGAATTTTGATATAAACTTGGCATTGCATGGTTTGAAAGGAGATATAAAATGTTTTGTACAAGCATTGCACATGCATATCACCTTATATCTCTGTTAAACTTCATAAATTGTGTTGAGTTATTTCTATTGGGCTTTGGCTTACCCTATGTGGGAAAAACATTTCAGGTGCTGATAATATGCCTCCGCCAAGGCAATAGCTTGGGAGGAATTGGAGCAAGGGCTTCATTTTATGTACTTGTTATACTTATTTTTGTATAAGCCAAGGGTTTTAACTGTATTGGATCTAAATTCACTTTTGTTGTAACTAAGTATTGACTTGGAAAGCTGTAAGCCCTTAGGGCATTTCTTATCTATACAATTTCCATTCTATTTTTGTATTTTGCAACATATGCTATAGATTCAAGGCCAGACTTGTGAATGTATACCTGCATATGTTACTCTTTTGTGGACTCAATTAGATTTAATGGAAGATAATTACTTTATCATTGTTGTCACTTATGGATAATGTCGATGGGTTGTTGTTTTATTTTGGGGTGTTATAACTTGGTATCAGAGCATACTAGGTTGGAATGCTTTGGGTACATGGGAAGTGGTTTCTACCACAATGGGTTTATCTCGCTTGATAGAGATAGTTATAGGTATGGTGTGCTATGTGGTAACATGTTTATGTGACTAAGTGGGTGTGGAATTTAATTTCTAAGATGTTGATTGGATCTATGGGTTTGTAGAAGTCCTGTTAGAAAAGCACTTGATCACTGCTATTTCTAATTGGAACTTTGGCAGTGCCGCGGAACAAGCATTATCTAGAAAGGAAATTCATATGTGTTTACGTGATTATGTACTTATGTGGAGTGAGTTACTATTGTCCATCGCTCTAGGGCGCGAGTGAGTTAGCTTTGACACATTTGTAAATGTGCTAATCTCCTATGCTACCTTTATTAGGATGTTCGGATGTGGACGTGGTGGTGGTAGGCGTAGCAGGCCTAGACAACATGAAGTGTTGTTACCGAATGATATTCCGGTGCAAGAGGAGGGAGTTGGTCAGGCTAATGTTGCCGAGCTAGTAGGTTGGCAGGCCATGGGCGCCTTGGCCCAAGATATGGCCGGAGCTTTGCTGGAATCTATGGACAATCTCAGGGCTAAGAATTAAGTCCAGTCCAGACAAGGTCATCTTTTCTAAAGAGGGAGTTCTTCCGGTCAAATCCGGATAAGTTTTTGGGTGATCCTAAAGAGCCTTTGAAAGAGGATAAACGACTCGAGCAGATAGTGAAGACGTTCGAGATGATTGGCATCGAGGACAATGGGTAGAAAGTGACCTTGGCATGTATAGACCTTCGGAAATTGAACCTCATACGGAGCCATTGTTTTACTTTATTAATCTTGTTGGATAACTAAAATTCCCACATGTCTTGAATTGGTTCTTCTTGCAATGTAGTCCGACGAATTTTTGATTTTGTCTGGATTGGTTCTATATAGGGTGTTGCTGCTTATACTCCCCCGAGGTCAATCTCAACCTCCTTTCGCCATAGGTAGTAATTATGTTTAGGTAATATTTAATAATGTGTGTTTTTTTTCTAAATGAATATGCATTATAATTTTTTGACTATTTCATATATTATTTTGTTTATGTTGGTTGTATTTAGGGTCATGCTCATGGTGTTTATATTTCTCAATCTCAACCTTAATCTCAACCTCAACCTCCCTTTGCATTGGGTGGTATAAGTGTTCAATCAGTGATTATAGTCTATCCTACTCAAACATCGTTTCAGGAGTTGCTTCGAGGTACTAGTGTTCAATAGTTTGTAATCCAAGTGTCACGATCCAAACCCACTCCTATAGGTCTAGCATCGTAACCGGCCAGTAATCCGTAGATTACCAAAGGCCTCTTAAACAAAAATCAAATTATTAGGGGCTAGAGGAAGCAAATAATAAATATACAATGTCTATTGAGCTGTGCAGACATATATAAGACAGAAAAATTTTAGACTTTATATACATATATATACACATCATCCTTACGTCATCATATATATATACAAATAAGACAAAAAGGGACTTAGCCCTAATTATAGAATAAACAAAAATTTAAACTTTAATCACATAGCCTTCACCACTTGACGTATCCGGAACCTCCACCACAGATTCCAGGCAGATGCTCTAGGCCTGGTTATGCACTTGATCACCTACATACATAAATAATACAGTGAACTGGAGCCCAGTGAATAACAACAAAGTAAAGGTTTTAATGAATGATGTCCCATAACAGATTCAAAAACAAAATTCAGATTAGCAACGGATTCATATTCATATCAGATTCTCACAGATAATCATATGTGGTACATCCATTAGCGTTAATAAATCTGATGGCTCATGAATACATGAGATGTATAGATGACCCATGAAGGGACCAGATGACCCGTAAAGGGACGTATACAGAGCAGATAAACAGTTATGCATAACTAACCTTGGTACCACGTCATATAATAAATATCACATGATGCTAAGGATGCCACAAATACATTTTAGAAAGTTGGACAATCATTCATTTAATCATAAAATAGCATTTCAGAAAACGGTTCATATCATTCAGAAAATACTTAAAGTTGAATATAGCTTTATAGAGTTATTACTTACAGATAGCTCCAGAAGCAAATCAGATAGATTAGAGAGATCAGACAAATTAGGCAGATGATAGCGCGTGACCTACACAAACACATGACATATGTACATTGGAACACAATATCACTTCTTGGATCAAACTTGACTTCTCTTGTCTTTTTCTGTCTAAGTAATCCGAAATTCTACTATGCTTATTCTTTCTTTATTCAAATGAATAGAGTTCTCATTTCACATATTCTTTCATTATTAAATCATTCTTTTCCAAATAAACCGATTTCTTACTTGGCTTCTTAATCAGTTACTACTAAGTCAATGACTCATTCTTTAACCAACTAATTTATGGTGATTGTTAGCTTATTAATCCTCAATGAGTTACAATTCTTGCTTAGAAATGTTTGGGAGGAGATGAGATGAAAATATAAATAAAGTATGATTTTTCAAAATATGCTAAAAATAGTCTAACTGCTCGAGCCACCCCTTGGTCGCTCGAGCAGACTTTATTGTTTGTGAAAATACTGGAAGCTCGTAATGTTCGCTTAAGTCACCAATTGGTCGCTCGAGCGGTCTGTAAATTTTCTGAGTTCCAAAACTGAAAATTTAGCTTCCAAATTTCATTTCAAAACTTAGATTTATGCATATTTAAACATGTAATGTCATTAATAAATATGAACACAACTAATTTCCAAATCTTAATGCAAAACCCCCCTTAATTTGTCAAAATTAAAGCCATAACTTCATGAATATAATGATTTCAAAACTTTTCTTCCTTTTTCTTACAAAATATGAAACTAAAGCTATAGGGCTCTTAGAAAAATATTTACATATATGAAAAGATCAAACTAATTCTTGATTGTCACATTCAAATTATAATTTATTTCTTAATTTGTCCAAATTTAGATTTAATTCATTTTCTTCATATTAAACCTAATTTCAAACTCATAAATTCTAAAATATGAATCAAACTTTCAAAATATAATTTCAAAACTTGGGTTCATACATGGCTTGTCTAAAAACATAGAAATTCTTAAATAATCAAGAAAATATGATCAATTTTAAATTATTTAAATCAAAACTCCTTTAATTTAAAAATTAAGCTCATTTGTTCATAAACTCATAATTTCCCAAACTTAGTTCTTGTTTCATCAAAACATGAAATAAATTCATAGAAATCTATAATGCATGTATAATTGGAGTATTAAAACTTATAAAATTTGCTCATGCATGTAGAAATAAAACTCAAATTCAGGCAAGATATTTAAAATCAGTCCAAAAATAATTAATTTCTAAATTTAACTTTTATAACTTGAACCTAATTTCATTTTTTCATCTCCTTACTAATTTCTTCCTAATTATATGAAATTGAACCCAATTATTTTTTTTAATTTCAGCTTTTAATAAATTATCTACAAGATTTAAACTTTAATTTCTTACCTAGAGCTTTGGATTGTTGAATTCTTGAGTTCACTTCTTCAATTTTCCAGCACAAAACTTGAGCTTTTTTCTTCTTCAACTAGCTAATTTCCTTCTAAATCCATGAATATAATTCCAAACTCTTCTCAATCTCCAGCATAAGAAGGAGATTTTACATAAATCAAGCATAAATATCATACCTTAAACTTTAATTTCAGCAAATTGAGTTGATTTCCCTTTAATTCCCCTTGTTCTTCCTTCAATTTCCATCACAAAGTGGGTTTCTTTCTCTACACCCTTTGAGCTCTCAAACTCAGTCTCTTTCTAAGCTTCTTCCAGCAGAAATGATGGACTCAAGAATGAGCTCCCTCTCTTCTTCTTGACTCACATATAACGCACACGTCACTTCTTACTAATGCCCCACGTGTGCACACACTTGCACCTCTTCTTTGAGCTCTAGCACAACAATGACATGTACATATACACACTAAATTATTGATCCACCACAACTTATAGGGGTATAATCCTCTACACACCACCCCATGATTAATCACATCACACTATTTCAAAATTAGTTGCATGGGTAGGATTAGCTTAACTCTTAGTCACACAATTAGCTTAATTAAACCACATTTAACCATATTTAGTCTTAATTGATCAATTCCCACATAACTCAATTAGTCTAATTAACTTCAATTAAGGCCCAATTAATCATAATTAAATTTCTTAATCTCAATAAGATTTTTAATTGAACTCCCAAAAGACTTCAAATATCAAATAAGACTTATTACCATCATCAATTTTGGTTTCTCAAATCATTAATGCCTTCAATTTTAGATCAAATTCCGAATCTCTGTTAATAAATTACATACTCAATTGAACACCTCATAAATAAATTTAATCCTAATTCCCAATTCTCACAACTTAATCAACTCTAATTCGGACCCACTTAATAAAATATCAATTTTACTAAACTGAATCGAATATTTAATTAAACTCCCATATGGTCCGATACTCAAAATTAAAATCATTCAATTCACCAATTATAATCCCTTGAGCCATTTAGGCCTTCAATTTCTAATTCCAAAATAAATTCTCAATAGAATCTTATATGAATCAGTCTCCACACTTTTCATAAATCCTAAATTAAATTAGAATAATATGCCATTAAAATTCAAATCTCCTTAATTAATTAAATGCTAATTATTATATACAGTGGGGTCGTCACACCAAGTGCTGCAAGCCTCACATAGTCCTACTCACAGTCATGTAGATGGACATCCCTAAAAGGCTTGCACTGAACAATGATGATGTTATCTTTTTAGATTTTGGTCTTTTTTTTATTTATGTTTTTCGGCCTTTTTTGATGTTGGTTTTTTCAATGGGAACAATGTATGTATGGTTGACATTACATATGGTTGACATTATTATGAGGTTGTATTTTGGTGGATTAGTTCTACTATTTTCAAAGTCATGCAGTATTGGGGGTTATCATTTCTGATAGAATTGTGGTTTGAGTTTTTACAATGCACAATGTATTTGGCTATGAGACATTATATAACTACAATAACAGGTCAAGGGCTCTGGAGAAGAGAAACACTACTTCAATTCATGAAGTATGTTGTACAGGATTTAATAGTATTGGATTTGTGGAGTATGTTACAATACTTCAATGGATTTCTTTGGGGAAAAAAAAAAGTAAAATAAAAATAAAATGATGAATGAATGACCATACATGCAGGCATGGAAATCTATGTTCTTTGGGGTGGATCTTAATCTTCATTCTTGGGCAAAATATGCATTATGATGTCCTACAAATAATTGTATGATAAGTTCATACCCTTGTCACAATATGCTAGTCCCCATTCAATAATTCTAATTCTCATTAATTCTACTAATTAGAAATAACACCAATTTGATACAGATTTTGTTAGGAATCTACTATTCTCAAATAACTAACATTTAGATTCAACACAATTGATATAGCTTAGGTAACTTCATTAATTAAGCATTGTTTAGATTTTACATGCACATATCAAAACCCATAGTTTAAGCTTCACAACCCAAATACAAGTTCTACAAACAGTGGTTACATTCACTAGAAGTGCTTACATTCACTTGAGCAACATCATTAGCATGGTAAAACCAACCACCACTATGGTTGTAAACATAATGAATTTCATAGCTCCTTGGTTTGCCTTAAGTCATTCCAATTTTACCATAACTTCATTATTTCTATCAAAATCATAATCATTCCCTCTCTCATCTTCAGTCTTCATATGAATAGCTCTACTTCTCCTTTGGATATTTGATGCATTCCCAGTAGGAGCCGCTCCCCATGCATAGTAGTCATAAATTTTATCTGCACACTTGAAATACAACCTTCCTAGATTTTTCTCTGATTCTGATAAGTACACTGCTACTTTTTTCCCACATTTGCATCGTTTATTTTGCAAAAAGCCATCATTGTTTGAACCCAGTGACATGTTAATCCTAATTACAAGTAAACACAAAGTTCAAATTCAGATGTAACCATGGAACTTTAATCCAAGCAGCTAATTAAGCATGTAACCAAAAAAAAAAAAAAAGTTTAAACAAAGAGCCTTCAACTACATCAATTTCATCCATCAAGTAACCTAATTCAGATATGATTTAATTCAGAAACCAAGAGATGGAAAAAAAAAATATTATGTATTACAACTTAGAAAAAGATTAAAGCTCTTGCTTTATCTGTGTTCAAGTTACCAATAAACTTTTTGTTGAATCAACTTATCAGTTTCATATGCAACTTATAGGAATTTTAGAAATTGTGTATAAGCCAACCATTATTTCTATCATAAGACTTTAGAACCACTTATTTTCATATGCAATCATATTCACTAAACATGAGGAAAACTAACATAAGTAACTTAAGGTTCACATCATGCCTCTAAATAACAAATCGGGATAGTTTTCAATAGAGAGGATATGAAACTACAACTAATGCTATGTTTTGTAAAAGGAGAACCTAAACAATGGATCATGGGATCCTTCCAAAGTGTTTAAAAAGGGAAGGAGGAAGGTAGGGAAACACAGATGCGTTTTTACCAAACTTCAACCCAAGAAAAAGTTTTGAAGCAACTGTTTTCTTTACATATTGATCAGAGATGAGTTTTTACCAAATTGTTTATCTGTATAATCAAACTATAAAATACTCAAAATCAATTTGAATAGTTCAAACTAACATAACCTTAATTTGTCATATGGTTAAATTACCATGACCAATAAAATCTAGTTTAGACTACCAATACCATGGCCATGGCTAGGTCCTTGACTTTTCTTTTTTTTTTTTTTTTTTTTTTATCTTGATTCCCTAAGAGTAATGTGAGATATTCTTTGTTATCAGGTAAATGATTCATTTCAAGCCATCTCTTCCCATCAATCCTAACTACTACCCATCACATATTGCACATTATTATAAACCAAAATGGTTTCCAATTCCAAACCAATACTAACAACTTAAAAATTCAAAACAAAACACTAGATAGTTCATTATGAATGTCAAGAGCTGAAGATCATCCTGGTCAACTAAACATCAGACAAATCCACAAGATCATGTAACTCAATAAACATTCCTCAGTATCACCACCACAGAATTTTTCTTCTAAAATTTATGCAAACTAGAGAACTTAATAGAGTATAAATTAACTAATATTGCTAAATTCAGCCATTTGACTAATATTGCTAAATTAACTATAGTGAAATTTATGATTTTCAAGCTCTGGGATCAGCAAACTCAACAAATCATTCCATTCTTTGTAAAGTAGAATTATATTCTATGATGAAATGTGTTAGGTTTTTATTCTTGGCAATCCTGTTTGACAAGATTTCTTTCAGTTGTACTTGTTTTCGCACTTTTATTTCAGTGAGGCTATGAGTTTTTAGATGCGAATCCAATCCGAATTGTGTCTTGCAGAGAAGTTTGTGGTGCTAATTCTTTCATGATTGCCACTTCGCTGACTATGACGGGGATCGAGCTGCTCGGTAAGCTCGCGGAGGTCTAGGGGGTAGTGCCCCCGAAGCAAAATGCAAAAATACATTCAAAGTTGCATGTCTGCTCGAGCGTACTCGAGCGGCCGTTTGTACGCTTGAGCAGAGAATGTTGGGTTCCAGAAGTTTGACCTGTCTGCAAAAATACCGTGAGGCGTGTTTTTACGCTTGAGCGTCCATTTCCCCACTCGAGCGTACATCCTGGTTTGGAATACGCGATATAGAGTCCCCGCTTGAGTGTCCTTTCCCACGCTCAAGCGGACCTCACGATCTCAGCTTCTATAAAACCTCAAGTTGCTACAAATCTAGGGTGACACTTCTAGATCTTCTTCTTGGATATTAGGGTTTATATCTGAGACTATTTTGCTAGTTTTCTTTGATGTTTAATTGAGGATTCAACTCATGGTTTAAGAAGTATACATCAAAGGATTGTTTGTTTATTTAATACAAAAGAGAGTGTTGTTCTTCAGTAGATTCCGTGGAATTCGAACATAAAGCTTTGGTGGATTCTGGAGTGGCTCATCGTCGTGATTCAACATCGGCGTTGTCGATTCAATGTTGGGCAAGACAATTCTGAGGTGAAGATGGGACTGGAAGAGGCATATAGGGGTTAGTTCAATTCAAGTGTGGATTCGCTAGGTAATTGAGAGTATATTTGTGTAATTCCTTTATGTCTTTTTAGTGGATTGTTTCGTGGCTTTTTCCTGTAGTTTTTTATCACAATTGGAGGTGCTTCAATTATGGTTTTTCCATGTAAAATCGTTGTGTTGATTTGTCTTTGATTGTTTGATTGGGATTGCTATTTACTGATTAAAATTGATACATAATCACAAATCAATATCTAGGGGATTTTTAGATTTTTCAAAATGGATAGAAAAGTAGAAATCAAATCAGTCTAGCTTTTGGAAAAGCTCATATAAATCAAATCAATCTAGCTTTTGGAAAAGCTCATATTTTGATATTTCATTGTGATCTATAATTTTATTCTAAAACCACAAACAGAATAACCGTAAGCTCATATTTTAGTCTTCGTTATTCTATTTATTTTGGTGTTTGTGGTTTCACTTTCTGGACTGAATATGAGAATAAAATTATAGATCACAATGAAGACCAAAGGCAGAGAAATTATATGTGTGCTTTAGTTGAGTTGTAACCAACAGAAAATTGATAACAACTCAAACATTTTTGGACGAACCGTAATGTTTGTTTTGTTGTAGGAAGACCAACTCAAACATTTATTATAGGAAGATGTTTCTTTGTCCAGAAAATGTTTGTTAGTCCAAAAAATAAAGACCAAAGGGAGAGAATATATATCAGTAGCTAAAATTATAATGAAGATCAAAGGGAGAGAAACGGACCTTGTTGCCGCCTTGCGTTCATCGCCCTCTTTGTTCATCTCTCATCGTCTCTCTCAATTCGTCTCTCACCGCCTGTAGACGTCCCCGAACGCCCCGGGAGGGTTAAGTCCCGTTCTGTTCATTTGGGCTCACTACAGTTCAAGGACTCGATTGTCACGGTTCTAAATCTTGAACCAAAGAGTCCAAATCCGGCAAATCGTTTTTGAGAAAACAGATTTTTGAAAAAAGTGCCAAACATGGACTGCTTTGCCAGATACAGAGTCGCCACCTAAATATTTTTTATGGGGAAATTTAGGAAACCCTGACTCGGTGCCAAAGGCCACGTGTCCGTCATCACCAAAGTTGCCTCGGCTCGGGAACTTGGGTACGATTGGGGAAGGTCACTTTGTGAGAACCCCCGCTCGCCCGGTCAAAGACCGGCCTCTACTAACCGTGATATCTAGTTTTGAAAACATTGTGTGTTCTTATTCCGGTTATTAGCCTAGATTACTACGTGATGCGCACAACATACAAGTATAGACTGGATCGCCTGAATTGGAACAACACATTTCATGTTTATTTTTGAAAGATGGTTTGCTACCCGTAGGTAGGCTTAAAATGCAGATTTTGCCACCCTCGGGTGGGCTTAGAAAACATGGTTTTGCCACAATCTAGTGGGCTTAAAACAAACAATCAACGCATTGTTCCAATTCAAATAACCTAACCTTCACCCACAGGCATTCAGGCAGTTATATCACATAAGCACATAGCCTCATGGCAAGCATGCTATTCATGGCAGTCACTCACACGCATGCAAGGATGCTAAAGCATAAAAACTCACCGAGTACTCCAAGCCAAAACAAAAACTACATTAGAAATCATGCATGATCCTAAGTATACAGAAATGCCTAATGCAACGCATGCAAAAGTGCAAACTATAGCAGGCTCGGCTATTCTAAACGTGGCATATGGAATGCTGCAGCTAACATGTATTCAACTTGGAATTGAAATACAAATGCAGTTAGTATGATGCGCCGAGCCCGGTGCATGCAAAACAGATGAATGAATGCAAACATGCTATCATACTGTATGCTAATTGAAATATGCCCTAATCTAACCATCATAAGCGGATAAATAAAAGGGAGAAAGACGTGGGGTTAGAAGACATACATCACACACACGCACACTTATTACAACATTGCCCTCGTACAGAGGGTCCGAAAGAATATACAGTCCCGAATAAAAGAATTGTACAGTCCAAATAATGTACAAATTCTTAATTAATTTACAAATTAACTAAGAAAAATAATAAACCAGCATGCAAGCCAGGGACTGCCTCAACTCTGATGAATAATGTATGTTTGGGCTGCCTTGCACGGAAATCCACTGGGATGCCCCAATTAGCCTCTGTTTGCACCTGTTCTTGAAATGTGTGCCAAGTCTCGGAAGACTGTTGATTCTTGATTTTGCTGCAACAGAGAGCAGGAAAGGGGCATAGCAATGTATTTTCACAAATATATGCATGCCTCGACCCTCGTGCCACCAATCACGCATCTCGATGCATGATGGCCGAGGAGCCGAATTGCACAATTCAATATATAATGAACGCACGTGAAAATACAACTAAGACCTAACTCCATCATGGACAATCTGGAGTGTCGGTGAATAGGGAATTGAGACACGTTTCGTCACTCGGAGTACGAAACGTACCTCGTTTCCTGTGCCCGGGCTAACTCCTACCCCAAACACAATGCAATATGCATGATATGCATGAATGGAACTAAGATACAACCTAACATGCACAATGTTATGAAATGGCATACACGATGCACGAGGTAACATGGCATACACAATGCTCTAACATACAACCTAGCATACACAATGCTATGGAATGAAATGGCATACACAATGCATAATGGACTTGTACCAACACAAGTGGACCTCAGCCACACTCACATAGGAGGCCATAAGATGAAAATGAGACAACTCGAAGTGCGTGCACGCAAACCGAGGACCGAACCTACGGCACGGAATGCCACTCTAACAAGACATGGAAAAACATGGAATATGGCATATGATTATGCAATTTTCAGAGGCAAAATGGGATGCAAAACAGCCCCGAATCATGGCAAAATGATACCCGATGCATGGAACGAGTCCCGAAACATGAATTTTTGGTGCATGAAGTGGCCTATAGCTATGCAATGCATGCATAATTTAAACATGAAGTGTGAAGACAGAAGCTAGGAAGCCACAAAACAAGCATGTTTACAGTTCAAAGCATAGCCAAACAGCAAGCACAAGTGGGGCTAAATTAGCATGCAAAAAGGGGGGCCAAGAGAGGAATATGAGACAACCCACAAATGCTGGCCCCAAAAAGAGAAAGGGCCTTCTAAAACATTGAAGAGGGGCCAAAAATATGACCTTTCACAGTTTATGACAAACCCCAAAAACAGATACAAGTATGGCCAAATTAACATGCAAGAAATGGGCCAACAAAGGGGCAAAGAAGCAAGTGGTGCACGCTGGCCCCAAAAAGGTTAGGGCCCTTAAAAAATGTTGAAGAGGGGCCCAAAATATGGCTGTTTACAGCTTATGATCAGACCCAAAACAGAACACAAGCATGCTCAAAGTATGATGCAAGATGAGGCCACCAAGAGGGCTATAACATGAAGTACACCAAGGATGCTTCAAAAAGCCCTACACCCTTAATGAAACATGAAGAGAGGGTCATTTTGGGGCCATTTTTAGTTCAGACCAAGGTCCAAAAACAGAAGCTCAATAAGCTAATAAATTATGCAAAAAAGGGGACCTAAGAGGGGTACAATGACAAGTGATATATGGAGGTCCCAAACAGTGTTGAGCCCTTCTTCAATGCTGAAGAAGAGCTCAAAATAAGCTTATTTACAGTTTACATCATGCTCCAAAACAGATTACACATAGGCCAAAAATACTATGCAAGATTATGGCATACAAAGGGGGAATGAAGCAAGTGCAAGATGGGGCTCCCAAACAGGGTAAGACCCTTAATGAAAGATGAAAAGGAGCTCAAAAAATGATATTTTCAGTTATGGCCGGAGCTCAAAACAGTAAGCAAAGAGGGCTAAGAAATTGAGCAAAATAAGGGCCAAAAGGAGGGAAATAGAACTTACCCTTGAAGACCAAGTCTTGGCTGCCTCTTGGACTGAAAAATGGTGCCTCCTAGCCTCTGAGAACAGCTCCAAGCTGCTGGAATGGAAGTAGTGGTGGTGGTGCTAGGTGGTGATGAAGAAAGGGGTGTAGAACTTGGATGTTTTGAGAGATAAAGAGAGAGATGGAGGGAGATATGTATGCAAAGCTCTTAGCCAATTTTTGTAACCTCTAAACCAAACCTGGGAGGCTGGTTATATGGCCAAGAGAGGGGGAGAAAAGGAGGGAAAAAATGGAGGAAAAATGCACCAAGTTTCCCTCCGGATACAAGTTTTGGAGGGAAAAAAGATACACAGCTGTAATGTACTCCCTGTAAGGATCAAGGCCGGCCAGGTATTGGGGCTGCAGGCGGCCGGCCGGCCACCTCCCATGGCCAGCCGGCCAAGGGTCAAAATGGTCAAGTTGAATTTCTGGCCGACCATCACAGAAAGGTGTCCTCCCAGATGCCCTCAACACAACCCTGTGGTTCAAAACTGGCAACTGTAAAACAGGAGAGAGAATATGCCATTTTTAGGAGGGGTTCAAAAGGGTCAATGACAATTACTAGCCGGCCATGTGATATTTGTGTCCTCCCAGGTGTCTACAACACAAATATAGGGGTTAGAGTTGAAGAAAGTGATCCTAGGGTGGTCAACATTGGCTTGGAAGTGAGAAAAACGAGCGTCGGGGGGCGATGATGGAATATAACTGGTTGCTGGAACAATTACTGGCCTCCCACCCTTCTACGACCTTCCTGGTGATGAAACAGAGGTACCTGCCAAAAATGAACGAAAACCGATGCAAAATGAAGGTTCGGCGGCCGAGACGCGCAGTCCGAGGCCCCGAAAACTGACTGTTAAGCACCGGGAGCAGTGTTCGACCACGAAGTGGGTCTCTTGGACCACAGTGTCCCTTGAAAGGGAGTAAATAAGATGCATGCCAAAAACCGGAGCAAACGGAGATAGTTAGGCGGTCCCGAACCGAGGCACACGGCCTGACGGCTCCGAAAACCGGGAGCCGGGCTCCGAAATGGGCAGAATAGCCTACGACCACGAAATGTAGCCCACGGCCACCGAGAGATGGTCTACGAGACCTCTCCCTCCCTTTGGGAAGAAAAATAGAGAAAACTGAGCCTGGTTCGCAAACCGAGGCAGAGTACAGAAAAGCCCGGGAGTCCGGAGGCAAGGCTCGCAGCCGCGACTCTGAAACTTTTGGACGAGCACAACATGCAACATCACCAAGTGCTCAATCGGTGACGTCTGAGTCTTAAGGTCGGTCAAAAATGGGGTGTCTACAGTTGCCCCTCTTTGACAGAACTCGAAAGTCAAGAAGTGACGGGAGTGAATGTCAAAGCCCAGAGACGACCCATTTTTGACAAGTCCGAAGACTTGGACAAACAAACAAAATATAGATAAATAAATGGTTGTGTCCGCAGGCTGCCTACGTATCCTTTTGCAAGGAAACAAACTAGCGTAGTTCAGGGGCAGGATGCAAAATGATATGCAGGAAGATTTTGATAATTGGACTTATACGCTACGCGAAGCCGGTTTGAAAATTGGACTTATACGCTACGCGAAGCCGGTTTGAAGATTGGACTTATACGCTACGCGAAGCCGGTTTGATAATTGGACTTATACGCTACGCGAAGCCGGACATCACTCATGATCATGCAAAGAGAGCTGTAATGAAGCAATTATGCAAAATAAATGCAACATTTTAAGCGAATGCTAGACAAGCAAGTAAACTCGAACCAAACTATACCTCATGCAGAAAGGATGTAAGAAAATCATGGAATCTTCACGAACATGTACGATAGATACACAAAGGTGAACGAAGCGTGTGATTGATGCACGAAGCGAGCGTGTGTGATAGATACACAAAGCGAATGTGTGATAGATACACAAAGTGAAGTGAGTGTGATGGATACACTATATGAAGCAAAGTGTGATGGATACACTAGGTGAGTGTGTTATAGATACACAAAGCGAATGTGTGATAGATACACAAAGTAGGCATAGTGTGATAGATACAAAGCGAGTGTGTGTGATTGATACACAAAGTAGGCATAGTGTGATAGATACAAAGCGAGTGTGTGTGATTGATACACAAAGTAGGCATAGTGTGATAGATACAAAGTGAGTGTGTGTGATTGATACACAAAGTAGGCATAGTGTGATAGATACAAAGCGAGTGTGTGGTAGATACACTATATGAACAAAGTGTGATTAATACACTAAATGAATGAAGTGAGCAAAGTGTGATGGATACACAAAAGGCAAACGCAAAGTGTGATAGACGCACAATAGGTGAACACGAAGTGTGATCGATGCACTAAGTGAACAAGTGTGATGGATACACTAAAGGTGAACACGAAGTGTGATAGATGCACTTAGTGAACAAAGTATGATTGATATACTAAAGGTGAACACGAAGTGTGATAGATGCACCTAGTGAACAAGTATGATGGATATACTAAAAGCGAACACAAAGTGTGATAGATGCACTATGTGAACTGAGTGTGATTGATACACTAAAAGTGAACACGAAGTGTGATAGATGCACTTAGTGAACCAGTATGATTGATATACTGAAGGTGAACACGACGTGTGATAGATGCACTTGGTGAACAAGTATGATAGATATACTAAAGGTGAACACGAAGTGTGATAGATGCACTTAGTGAACAAGTATGATGGATATACTGAATGTGAACACAAAGTGTGATAGATGCACTATGTGAACAGAGTGTGATTGATACACTAAAAGTGAACACGAAGTGTGATAGATGCACTTAGTGAACAGAGTATGATATATACTGAATGTGAACACAAAGTGTGATAGATGCACTTAGTGAACTAGTATGATAGATATACTGAATGTGAACATGAAGTGTGATAGATGCACTTAGTGAACAAGTGTGATGGATACACTAAAGTGAATATATGCGTGATAGATACACAAAATGATAATTTGTGTGATAGATACACAAAATGAATGAAGTGTGATTGATACACTAATAAATGATCTCAAACGGAACTTCTTTGAATGAACCGTACATACAATATCGTGCATGACTGAGAAAGAAACTTGATAGGTACAATGCATTACAATGCATGATGCTTAAGGAAAGCAATAAATAGACAAAGCGGCGCTTTAGAAAGCACCTCATGAGGTGAGTGGCGGTGAACCGCTCTTCTCCGACGGGGATCTCCCCCTTGTGCTCTTGGAACACTTTACCTTCAACTCACAGTACAAAGGCTCTGGAATGCTGACAAGGGTTCTACACGTAGAATACTTTGGATGTTGCCTTTCTTCCTGATCATATTCACAACTTTCCCTATTCTCCAACGGGGTGACAGACTAGGTTGGTTCAGTATCTAGAATTGAGGTGCATACACGCTATCTCAACCTATGGGGCTTCCATACGGATTTCAAGCCGAGGGCACGCCTCTGGATATTTAAACCAGACTTTAGTCTCGGAAATCCCGAACCTTTGCGTTCTAGACAACAGCCATTCGAACTCTAGTTTCCACCGTCGCAGTTGGTCTCCTAGGAACTCATTGCAAACACGGCCAAGATGCCTCTGGCAGGGAACGGTACTCGAGGAAAGCACTTCTGATCGCCATTCTGGCTTGAAGCAAACTCGATCTTGAGCTTGAAGTAGAGGCACACTCATACTTCGAAGCATTGACAAGGCCTGACGAAGTGCATACGGAATTCGATCTCGGAGCTTACTGAAGTTGGAACAAACTCAGATGCCCGACATTTTTCCTCTTTTGCTTTTGCTTTGCAGTTCAGAACCATTATAGCTTCAGATAGGTCCTGGTTCCATTGTTCTCACATGACCTGGGTTGAACCCTACGGTTTTATGAAAGGACAAATTCTGTTTTGCACAAATGTGGAGAACGGCACGGCACTCGGAGCACAAAACGATTTTATTTTTGAAATTGAGAGATGAGTTTTCGACCAGGTATTGAGCCTACAACTGAACACAGCAAAACGACTCAACAAGGAAATAAAAGGCACACAACCTAGACACATCGAGTAACACTCGAAATGACCCAAAACAAAATCGAGATAAAACAAAAAGACACGACACTCAGACGTGCACAGGGAGCCTGTTTCACCGGGTAGTGTTTCCCACCCTTTCTCATTTGTGGTTCTCACATCACTCGGCCCTCAAGCTCTGTTTTTCTAAAATAGCCCTTTTCTCACTTTTTCTCTCATCGCACATCTCTCTATTCTTCAATCTCTCATTTTTCATCCCTCCCCTGGGTGGTTGATAGATAAACAACAAGTTGTGGGCTCGTGCCCCTAGCATTCTGCTAGATTCTTTTTCTTCTGCACGCAGCTAGTGAGTTTCTCCCACAGAGGGGCTGTGCTACAACTGGGTGTGTAGCAAATCTGTAGCTGACATCGATTGATGATGCTCTGCTTGGAGTTCGGACGTGATCAGATCTGTCCAGATGAGGGAGTGGAATCTCTGGTCTCATTCCAGTTCGTGCTTCGCACTTGGCTCGACACCTCGTTGCTCGGAGGGTGTGAGAGCTTTTCAGCCCTTTCGTGGCTAGCTTCAGTGGTGCCCTTTTCCAGCAGGTATGATGCCCTTCTTGGCAAGTATGTTGACAATGGGGAAAGACAGGAAGCCTGACTCAACTGTGCCCCTAGTTTCATCATTTTGACCATTTTTTTTTGTTTTAGTTTTCTCCTAAAAAAAAAAAAAAAATTTGACCAAAATAAGAGTTAGATTAACATGCTTGTTCAACTTTTTGATTTGAAATCACGCAAGTCAGGCTATGAGCACTGAAAATTTTCCTTTTTTGGGTCCAAGAAATGGTCCAGTTTTTGGAAAAGATGAAACAATTTTCAAGAAAATTAGTCAACCTCGGTAAAAATTCTCAAAAACTATTTTTGCAAACGACCACTGCTCAACGAGCATAGAACCCACTCTCGAGATGCACAACCTCAGATTCGAAGGAAAATTCCCCCTTGCTGGAGGGGAGCTGCATGGCAACGGAAAGTTGCCCCTTGTTTGAACGGCACCGCGGCGCATTGAATGGCAACGGAAAGTTGCCCCTTGTTTGGACGATGCCGCAACATTTCGTAAACAGTCTTCATCAATGATGACCGAACTCCCAGATACAGAGAAGGCAAGGATGATCAAAACCATTATATGGACTTAGTTCCTATGAGAGCATTGGGGGCTGGACTTCAGGATGAAGTTGCCTACGTATCCCAAACATGGGAATTAAGCCTTACGTAGTTCGGGGTTAAGGTACACTCGGCTATTTAACCTCTCCTTTTTAGGCTCTAACTTTTGCCAAGGCACCCGTCGCGGGTTTTCGACCTTGCGAGCTTTGTTCTTCTTCTTTTTTTTTAAAATTTTTGTATCTTTTCATTCTTTTTTCTTTTTTGCATTTTTTTCTCTTTCTTTTTTTTTTGCATTTTTTCTCTTTTTTTTTTCTTTTCTTTTGCATTTTTTTTTTGCTTTTTTTTTTTTGTATTTTTCTCTTGCTCTAACTTTTGCCTGGGTCGCCCTTCCGGGTTTTCGACCCAGCGAGCCTCTCAAAGGGTAAAAGTGTAACAAGTCCATGCCAAATGGTTTTAGGGTTTTGAAGCCATCCGTATCCAGGAGAGTGGCTGTGGTATTGATTTAATGAAGGATCCATCTTCGGCTCTTCGAGCATATTGGACATTTTTGCCCCTAGTTGAGGGGGGGCTTCTGATCTAGCTTTACAAGCTTCCTTTGATCTGATCTTCTTAATCTGACTTTGGTGCCTCTTGTTCGAGGGCTGCTTCAAATCTGGCCACACAGGCCTCACATTGTAGTTGACCGTTGAACGTTCTGAAGTCAAGTTCAAGGTTTTGGGAGCAAAGGGGTTGAGTCTCGAGGCTGAGAGCGATCCTAGGCTGCACAATCTCAAGAGCGATTCCACACAGGTCTTCGCAGGACCGCGCAAAACATTTTGTTTTTGAAAATTTTTAAGAAAGCGACAAATCGCTCGCGCTGAAGATAGTGTGAAACCAGTCTGGATCAAGCCAGGGTCCTTCTCAGTACTCACGCTAACAAGCATGATTTCACTCATTAAGGGCTTAGCACGCCTCTCTTTATCTCAGTTGATCAAAGTTTTGCAAACCCTGAGGAATTCCTTCCTCTTCGTTTTCACCGCAGTGTTCAAAAGGTTTTGAAAAACTTAGGTCGTTATAATGACTTCAAGGCACAGAAAAGACAGAGTTCTTAGTCAAATATTGCCATCTCATTCAGAACTTCCGGCATAACTGGCACAAGGCAGAAGCAAACGCGAGAGCGTGAAAGTCACTGCTGTTTCATTCAAAATCTGCTGGCACAACTGGCTCCCTGGCAGAAACAGACTCAAAACAAAACAAAAAGACAAACGCAAAACAAAATGGTGACGCCCGAGGTAACACCCCCGGAATCTCCCGACTCCAATAAAACAGGACTGACTCGGTACAACAAGACAGACTCAACAGGATTAACTTGATACAACGAGACGGACTCAACAGGACTGACTCGATACAACAAGACAGACTCAGCAGGACTGACCCGATATAACAAGACTGACTCGATATAACAAGGTAGACTCAACAGGACTAACTCGATATAACAAGACTGACTCGATATAACAAGGTAGACTCAACAGGACTAACTCGATATAACAAGGTAGACTCAACAGGACAGACTCGATACAACAAGACAGACTCAACAGGATTGACTCCACACAACGAGACAGACTCAATACCCAAGTCAGAAAGTAGAATAAGCAGCACTTGCAAATGCTCAAAACAGTGCGTGCCAAGCGCCACATCCGGAGTAAACTGAGTGCCGCCCGCAGGTGGTTCGTCCCCCGATCACATAACAACACAAGTCCAGAGTACCCGGGGGATATCAGACCCTTCTGAAACTATAGTTCCAGGACTACCTAGCAAAAGAGAAAACATGCAGCATCTCAGCCTGACTTCGCCAAAACAGATATGAGCATAACAGGATGACTGTGCCCTTTACTGAATTCTGCCCCAAAATTCAACCTGTAAACTGTTACCCTCAGGTAAACTGAATCCCAAAATACTGAATTGGTGCCCGCAGGCCTGATGCCCAAACTTGTAAACTGATATATGCATTCCTGTAGAGACGCACTCTAAAAGCACATAGCAGATAAATGAGAGCCAAAACACCCCTATGTTGGGGTAGGGTTTCCTTATCCTATTTTGTCAGGAGCTATGGTTTCACTACGCACGCAGCGGTTTCAAACAACCTATCGGGTAAGCAACCTGTCCTAGTTTGGAATGGTCACTATGGATCCGAATATGCACTAGGTCGAATGGTCAAAAAGGGTGCCCCGGTAAAACCGGGGTTTGTGTTCCCATACTGGCAGAGCCCACAACCGGTCAGCCTTA